>QLOH01001141.1:0-116283 GCA_026901365.1 Sesbania bispinosa | reverse complement strand
AATGTTGCCTATCCAACAAGGAGCAGAAGAAGAAAGTGATGGTAACAAAAAGGCCTATCATAAACACAATCACAGGATTACTATATCTGATGTTGTGTTCAAGCATAGGTGGAGCAACGTGAGCTCTTCAGACCTCATGTTTTTGAATTCAGAGATGCTTAATGCTACTTCAAGTGACAGATTCAACAACTTTGAAGCAAATGTTGACTTGGTGCCAAATACAAGAGGAGTAGTAGAAAATGAGCAAATTATGAACATCAAGGAGGAGATGGAGAGGAAGCTTTCCTTTGAGAGCAAAGTTAGTGCACTAAACAAGATTAAATCAATTTCAGATAAGGATCCTCCTTTTACATCAGATTCTGCTGGAAATTTTAGTCATGTACCAAAGTATGTGAGTCCAAGGTGAGAACAGATCAATGTCAGAAATCACAGCTGTCTCTAGATTTGGAGATTTAGGAATGAAGAAAAGGGTCTATGAAAATTCTTCTATGCTTGAAAATAACCTTAAAGAGGAAAGAATGAGGCAGCTTTGGTTTTCCAATTGCCAGAAGAACAGCTCAATGGTTTGTGAATAGAGAAAGAAGATCTCAGCAATCTCAGAACAAACAAGAGCATTAGATGTGTAATCCAATCTTTACTACCTTCCTGAGGTACATATGTTTGGTTTCAGTCCTTAATCAACAGCTTCATGTAGATTTTAGGTGGTTTTATTTATATAGTTAAACACAGCATGTACACAATTTTTTTTTGTTTCAATCCTTTTTTTAATTCTTATGATCTACATAAAAACTTTGCTAATCTTTGTATGACAGAGAAGAAAAGATTCCTTATGAGAATAATAGAAACGCTTGTAGATTTTAAAAATTGAATTTTTCTTTTCGTTCATAATCAATTTTGTATTGATTTACAACGAGAGGACAGCTTAATGCCGCTGTGCTCAATAATACTGCAATTTAATTTGAATATTTTATATATCTTCCATTCTGCTTTTGCATACCATATAAAATTATACGCTATTAACAACATAACTTGGGCAATAAGTAGCTGAATTTCCATAATCAAGCGTGTTCTTTTTTTATTTCCTCTTGTCTTTTTAAACTCTTTTCTTAACCAAGAGGCAAAAAAGTAGGATCAGAGTATGGATGTCAAAATAACTCGTACCCGTGGATATACCCACAATGGATACCCGCATATATTTATATAATGGGTGGGGACATAATATACTACCCCCGCGGTTTCCCGCATACTAATTAAAACATATTTTTCTATTAAATATATTTGAATATTAGGATTTTTTATTATTTTATAATGAGATGTAATTTATTTTATATTATTTTATGATGATATTTTTAATATATTAACACCTAATGGTATTATATAATGATTATTTATATATATAATATGATATTATAATATATTATATAACATTTCCTCTCTTTCTTTTATAAAATTTAAATTCTTAAACATTAATGGGTACCCGTTAATACTCGCGGATACCCGTTACCTGCATGAGTACCCGTTAATTTTAACGGGTATGTATACGAGTAGGCACTACCCGCTCCCGCCCCGTTGACATCCCTAGATTAGAGTCTCATTTATCTTCTCATCATAATTATAAAATGGGTGAATCCCAAAAGTTCAAGCAACTTCAAGAAACTAAATGCTAATATTGAATGTTTTAAAAATCGAACCAGTAATTGAACCGGTGAAGGCACTGGTTCACGGTTAAATGTTTGAACTGTGGTCGAACCGGTATTAATTAAACATATATTTTAAATATTATATAATATTTTAATTGATAAAATAACACAAAATTATAAGAAATTAAGATGTATGAAGCTATAAATTTGTTTAAGTAACTTTATTATAAGGTTTATAAAAAAAAAATAATTGATAAAATAATAAATATCTATGTGTAATTCTCAAACATAAGTTTTTATTTATCTTAAAAGTATTTTAAAAATAAAAAAATAAAAAAATGAATTTTTTTATAAAGACCGGTTCAACCGATTTTACCGGTTTTTTACCGATTTTCTGGTTTAGGAACCAGTTCTCTGCAAGGTTGGTTCTGCGGTTCTGTTGGACCGGACACATGGCCGGTTCACCAATTTTTCGGTCCAATCAGCCGGTCCGATCCAGTTTTCTAAACTGAGCTAATATTTGATTGAGAGTGTTAATTATTGTATATGCCTAACTAACCATGTAACTTGTAACTACTCCAAAGTCTAGCTCCTCTTTGCTTTGATTTTTCCTCCGATGGACTAAATCTAAAACCCAAAATGTAAGCTGACAACTTGCTTTAACTCAACCACGAGAAAAATAGAATGAAATATATAATATATGTCACGTAAAAAATATGACATCTCATATTATTAAATTTATTAAATGATATGATAAATATGTGTAAAATCTTGTACACAAAAATTGTATATTTATTAAACTCTTAATTATAACATTTATAACCTAACAAAAAACTTTCTGAACTAAGCAGTGTTTGATAAGCATAACTTACATTTTAAAAATAAAATAGCACCTAAAGATAGAAAAGTAGTAGTCTAACCTCCACTTGTTCTTTTGGGGTGAGGTAAAATGTAAGTATATCTGTAAATGCTCTTTGAGCCCGGAAGCTTTCCCTACCTTGGACGGGGCACCATCCCCTCACCCTAAATTTTTTGTAAAAAAAAAAAGTAATAGTCTAGTACTAGTATATTTTAATTCTATTAGAAAAGTAATAAAAAAATAATAATATAACAAAACAATTTGTTTCATTATATTCCGTGCATATATTAAATGTTTTTAAGGGATGCTCCAATTCTTCTATCCTAACCTCAAAGGATTAGTCAAATATAGCAAGCAGGTCTCACACATGACAAGACACATATTTAAGCATTCTCATCTCCTTATTTTAAATTGGGCATAATCCTTTATCTTGAAATTTTGCACACCAAAATAAAATGTCTTCTGTTTGAATAATGCATTAATTTATGGTTCTAGAGATGCAATATAATACGCAAGAAAGAAGCCCTATCCCATTGTCTTAATAGCAGAATGAATGATTCCACCTTCCCTAATGTGACCTCCTCACTGAGGAGTCCTCAGGTATTCTATCCACCAGTTTTTACTCTGCTCTGTCAATAGTTTTTAATTTTATATTATGCTGATCCAGAGTCAGCAGAGCTAGGTACTAGTAAGACAAGGTGCTTACATAACCCATAAATTTTATTTTAAGAACTTTGTTTTATTCAAGAAAGAGGACTATTTGATCGTCAATTATAATTCTTAATGTTGATTTATATAATTATTATTAGAATTGTCAATGTAGTTTTATATTTATATAAATTATATTAGTTACATTTCTGTCAGGGGTAGGTTACTTATAGTACTTATTGTCGTTATGAGATTGAAATATTTTGGTTGATAGTGTGGGGGAAAGGCGGTGAAATTATAAACAAGATTGAAACAGTGATGAATGCATGTGCCCAATTACAAAGCATGTGATGGCATGATGATGTTAGCCATCTTTATATTAGTCATTAGAGGTCACTCACTACAAACCATAAAATATGTAGTTTTAAAAAAGAAGAAGTTACTAAATTGAACATGAATTAGCCTGAAAGGATTAAACAAAAACGGTGTTAGCATGCTATTAAAAAATTGGGAGGACAACCTGGGTTTGAGCACAGTTTTTTGTTAGGTATTTTGGAAAAGGTTTAGATGGACCAACAAACATTATCAGCATGACAATTGGGACTAAAACAGTGAAACTAATCTGGTTCAAGCTTGTTTATTTTACAATTGAGGAGTTTTTACACATACTTCTTGTCAACAGAAATAGTTGTTAATTTTACTCCAAATATAACTTTGGAACACTCTCAACTGTAAAATAAATATATCTTAAAACATTTGGTTGATTTAGGCTATTTTTATCCCAACATCTCATTTTTTTTTATTTACAGATTTTAAATGTGTCATACTAATACTCATCATCCATTTTTATTTTTTATAATTTAAGTATCTCTTTCCTTCAATTCATCACCTCTAAAAATTCAATTAAATGGACCCCATAATTAACTTAAGTACTTTTATATAAGTATTGGGACTCACACAAAAAATAAATTACTTTTTTTTTTTGTCAAAAGTACCTTTTAAATAAGAATAATGGATGCTAATTTTAAGTATCTTATGAGAACTGCTCATTGGCCTTCATATTCTTTAACACTTGTGCTTTATTAAGATCCACTTAAGAATGGGGAAAAATTTACTGTACACAAGTTGGTAAAACTTGTACCGGTATACAAATTCACAGGTCCGTTGATTTAATATAAATTGAAAGGGACGGTCCTGATTGTTGACCGGGCACTTGATGATATAGAAGTGGTAAGTTGTAGTATAATACTAGTAAGATACCTGTGCGTTCGCACGGGTAAATTGATGGTACAATTTATTGCCCGTGCTTTGCACGGGATAAAATATGAGTTATGATAAATATTTTTAATTCAAAGTAAATCAATAAAATATTCATATAATTCATCTCATGTAGGCAATATAGAAGATGCTGAAAGAGCTAATCCTTGGAAAAAATCAATAACCTCTCCGAGTTAGCAATGGTGTTAGTTAAACGATATCCAGTTTCTCTTTTCCATCCAAGTTTACTGGATTAGTGGAGATTGTACTACGTAGTTTCAAATTTTCATAATTATTATTAATTATAGTAAATAATAAATATGTACTTGTGCAAATGACACATATAATTAACTGGTATATATAAAACCAAGAGTTTAGTCAGAACTCGATGAATATTGATTAAGAAATTTCAAATTTTAAAATTTTCATTTAAAATATTCAAAGTAATAAAAAATTTTATTTAACATTCTTAGAGTATTAATACTTTGTGAAACTATATTTTAGTGCTTATGGCCTATTAGGAAACTATATATTTTTTAACTATTTTTATTCAATAAATTTAAATTCCTAATACTTTGAACTATTTTTTAAATAATAGTTATAATATTTCAAAAATCTCAATGAATATGCATGATATTATTGTTTAAATACACTTGTATAAATTATGTCAATAGTAAAAAATATATTAATATCTACCATGTTCTTTCAAATTGTTAATTTATTAAGAAATATGATCATGAAAAATAATATTGAAATTCCTTTAATTTAATTTACAAAAAAAAGAAGACCGCTTATAGGCTAATTGATGACATGGTTTTACTCTCCATTCTTTTTTATTAATGCAAAAACTAATGAGAAATGACCAATAAAAACATGTTTTTACTCTTCTATATACTTGTACTATTTTCATCCAATGTTCTCATTCATTGTAATGTTCCCAAACTAGAAATCACTAAGTTTGGTTGCATTGTTATTTAGCTAGAAATCTCATAACACTTGGATTCTGCCGAAGAAATTCTCTTATACATACTAAAAAAGGTTTATTAAAGAAGACCGTGGTTCGTGGTTGACATTTGAAAATTAGATTCCAATTTCTTTGTCATAGATCCAAGTTAAAAATTTCTGTAAAAGATATCCAGATTTCTTTTATCTATGCACCAAGCTTACAGTATAATAGAACTGTGTGACAAATTGTACTATTTGGCCCTCTTTTCTTTTCCTTGGTTAATTAATCCATGTTCCTCTAGCTACCCCTTTCAATTCTTGTTTTCCATTTGGATCGTCTTCAATAACGGTCACATTCAGAGCACCACTATTTGGGTGTGCTCAGCTTCACAATGTCAATTATATGGCCATTCAGTTCTTGTAGCTTCGCTGGCTCCACTGTCTTGGTGTTTGTATCAATCATAAACAGCACCATGAATTATCGCGCCCAAGTGTTGGGGAGCAGGAGCTGAACGTATGATTGGGACATTCATGTATTGGACCATCTCCAAACTTAGCATTACCTTTGCAGTAAGTAAACAAACAAAAGCCAACAGATATCATGAATTACCGAGGCCAAAACCATTCTTTTCAGTTTTTACCCCTGTCAAGGTTACTGTGTTTGCTATGCCCATTGAGGAAGCTATACAAATATAAAGATCAACTTTCATTTTCTCTCCAATATCAAACTCAGCTAAGTACGCCCTCCAAAGCAATTCTTTTCAGTTTTTTCCCTGTCAAGGTTACTGTGTTTGCTGATGCTGATTGACGAAGCTATACAAATACAAAGATCAACTTTCATTTTCTTTCAGATATCAAACTCAGCCCTCCAAACATGTATCAGTACACCCTCCAAACATGTAATGTAATTGAAACCAACTACAATGAAGAGCACTAAGCCACTCACCTATGGGTTATCAACTTTAGATATAGAAAAGGGAATAAGTTCCCAATGCTCAATATATTAGTTCCACCTGTAATGAAAAGTACTAAGCCACTCACTTATCAAGGAAAGATGATTCTAGCCCACTTATGTGACCAACCTAAAGGCTTCAAAAAACTGGAATGTGCATGGAAGTTGGATTTATTGGATGTTACATGCTGAAAACTTACTTGGCCATTGTCTCTCAAAGTAGAACCATAAAAACACAGTCTTGTTACAGTCAAACAGAACTTGATACAGGGCCAGTAATGAAAATAGAGAAGGAAATTCCTTTGCCTGTGGCAACAACCATGTCCAATACTACCTTAATATGGCTTTGAGTTTTAAAGGCTCAACCTCCAAAATTTGTATGCAACAATAATATGACTATGGGTACGCAAGAATAGTAAAAAAAAAACTACACTTTATGATAATTCAACAATTCTAGAATACACAACCTCACAAAAAATCCCTTCACAGTGGTAATTTTCAAAACAGATTTCACAATCACAAATGTAATAGAACCAAAATAACAAATTAAAACCTTAAGACTCAATACCAGGTGTAGGTGTAAACATGTGTATCCAATCATTCCTAAGCACAGACTCCTACCTGAAATTGATTAGCATCCAACTCAAAGCAAAAACCATTAGAGTCTAGTTTAGTCTCCTATCATATTATTTATTTATCTTTGTTGCAGATTTGCAGCCATGCTACTTTCTCTATTGAGTTGATGGTAATCAATACTGACAATTGTCACAACACTATCAGAGAATAGATTAAACTATACATACCTGTTATTACACTAATTAATCAAGTTTCTTCTCCTTAAAGCCACTTTCAGCAGCTTCCCCTCAACCCTGCAATGCATATCAACATGAGAATAAGTCATTTATTTATAGGTGGAGGCCATTTCTTCAAAGAAAGGGTCCATAGCTATAGAAGGTATGTACCAATAAGAAGAGAAATGAACCATAACCTGCAAATTTTTTACAGGAAAAAATAAGAGAGCAATGAATTTATTATATATGCCTATTCTGTACATCCACCCTTAATACTATCTGAAGCTGACTCCTTAACCAATCAATTGCTATAATCAACCAATTGTTATGATTCTAAATACAAACTGGTTTATCTATAATTAAATGAATCCCCAGAAAACATATGAGAATGAGACTCACAGGGAAGCCTTTATTGGTGGCATTACTGATGTGGTGTTTCCATGATTTCTCTGACTCAATTTCACAACCTTTGACTTTTTGAGCTGTAGTTGGTCGGCCATTTCTGTCTTCTTCTATTGCTGCTGTTTCTTCAAAAGGTTGTTTTATATATAAAATGCTTTGTGAGGAAATATGAGACTATATAAGCTAAAATGTAGAATAAGTGTTGATTTTTCTTTTAAATAAGTCATCAATTGATATAGAACAGGATATAACCAATCTAATCTTGCTGGGGCCTTTAGTCTTAGCCAATTCTTTGGCCATGCTCATGAGGTTCATGCATCAATAAAACTTAGTTATACAAATTACATATACTTTTATTATCTACTACTAAAAGAACCACAAAAAAATAACTAAGAATTTACCAAATTAAAAAACACGGCTTGCTAGTTGTCAGCTTTGCTCACTGAGAGTAGCCACATCCAAGTAATAACCAAGCTGCATATTCACGAACAAAGTCAGCAACAGAATTTGTGAAATAATCAACCATAAATGCAAGTAGAAGAATTCTTCACCTCAGAACCTAGTTCAGCTAAATCCTTGCCATCATTCAAAGTAGGAAAAATGAAAAGTATTCCAGCTGTATGAGTTTAATAAATTAAATGAGAGCGGGTCATTGAAATTTGGCAGAAGAAGAAATGCACAAATTCAAGTAAATAAACACAAAATTAGTTTATGTTGCCAAAATGCAAGTACATGTGATTATTAAGAAATAATGTATCACAACAAAGCAGCACTAATGCAATGAACTCATTAAAAAATCTAACAAAGGCAAAATGCTAATATGCAGATATAAACAAATATGAGGGCCTGGTACAGACTGCAGCTTAGCAGAAGGCCATAATACTTGATATCTGTATGATACCGCTTCTTTGAAAATCGCATTAACCCATCAGAAATCAAACCATGTCTTAAGGTGAATTTAACTAATGAGAAATATTCCTTAAGGTGATATTAACTAAAGTACCCCCTATTGGTTTTATTCTCCATTCTTTTTTATTAATGCAAAAACTAATGAGAAATGACCAATAAAGAACATGTTCAGGTTGAAGATTTCAATCCATAGTGGTTTTAAATAGTACTAAAACTTATAAGTCATAAAACTAATTTGAGAGGTTTGGGGATAAATCAGAACTCGCCATTTTTTCATAATTGTAATCTAAGAAATGAATAGTTGGAAACACCATTGCCATGCCTAAGGTTCAGCCTATTCACATTGGGTTGAGAGAACATCACACCTTTAGTTGCTGCAGCTAACTCATTACATTGATCCGAAAAACTACTCCAAGTCCTACTTTTTCTGAAGATCTAGCTGATGCATAGGATATAACTTCAAAGTCTACACTTTTTCATTTTGAACTTGAGTCCAAAGCTAACTAACTGTCTCACCATTACCTATGCTCTGTCTAAAATCAGTTACTCATGCTACTAATGGTTGCAAACAACAAAACTTAAAAATAATCTATGGGGTGTGACACAAATGCAGATACAATAACATAATGATCCAATTAATATGCTCACTGGAGTGTGACCATTTCTGTCAAGCAATCTGAATTACATAGATTGCAATGTAGACAATGACAAAAGACAGGTCACACAAGTAAATTAATCTGAAGTCTAGAAAATTTCAGGTATCGATGCAGTCCAAAATTAACTCAGGAACTATCATTTTATGGCTTGTTAAGTGCTGTTAATGTATAGCATTCAGTTGTAACAACTTGTAGCTTCTCCTAGAAGTCTCTGTGAGTACCCATGACAGTGAGATTAGTTTATACCTTTTCTTTTAATTATTTCCTTTCCATCGAAGTAATATATATATATATATATATATATATATATATATATATATATATATCGTCCAAATTTATTAATAAGTATCATGTCACACAAGAAAAATATATATTATGCTCAAGATTTTTAAGGACAAATAAAATATTTTCACTGAAAGCAAAGTTACATTCATGTAGCACAACAAAATCAAAGATCTCCAAAGCCTAACCTGCTAAAAACAGAAAGCATACACTTGTGCTTCATTTAATTCCGACAACCATGAGCACATAATCAGATCAGGTTGTGCTTGGAACTGGATCACATGCAATTCAAAGTAACATGTATAAAAACATGAAGATGTAGCTACACATTACATCTCAGCTAGGCTAAAAGAAAAAAAATGAAGCTATATTAAGGGAGTTTGAATGTGATTAAACATCAGAGTGAGGGTGCAGACTTGGTTTTTGTGAAGTATTTCCCTCAAAATCTATAATACCAAGCAAAGTAAGAGTAAGATAAATCATAAAGGATTAATGTAACGCCCTGATTTCTAAATCAAAAACTTAGTCTGTTGGAAACTAAATTCTGAAATTAGAAACTAAAACGCACGGTTCAGGATATCAAATACCACAATTCTGATAAGTATAACCAATGAAAACTTATACAAATTGTGAAAAAACTTAACTTTATATACATAGCCAAACTCTATCAAACATATACATCTGGCCCGAAGGCTACAAACTGAAACAGCTCTAATATAAATCTAAGTCATACATAACATCCTATACAATCCGAAAGGTAAAAACATCTAAACATATGCAGCTCCTGCTCAAATCTCACTGATTTCCACGAGGAGGTACCTGCACACCTAGATTATATCCACAAAACGCGTAGTGAGACTAATGTCTCAGTGAAATATAACCATGCATATGCAATGCAGAGGCAAAACAATTTCTAATGAGCAGGCATCAATAATCAATACATTTCAAATAATAATATCTTAACTGAATAACCTAGAATTTCTAAAATAATGCAACTCACTGCTGTACTCAGCAGACATAACCTTATTACTGAAACTGGAGTTAGAACTGATCTCAGACTACGAGAAACGTCTTTCCCGGGGACGTATCCCACCCATTATTGGACCGAAGTCAATTTTCACTTAATCAATCAATTTTCCTTAACTCACAACACAAGGCCGGCTTATTTAACTCACGGTCGAAACCGGTATATATGAATCATAATGAAAACTGAAATTCCAAGCATTTCGAGAGTTTCGTAACTTTCGTGAGTTCATAAGTTTCGTAGCTTCGAAATTCAAGGGTTTTTCAAGCAATTACTAACATCAATTACTCAATTCAAGTGTAAAACATCATAATTCCATTCAATTTAACCATATAGAAAGGGAGACAAGGGGTAGGGTTCATACATTGAGTATTTCGACAATTTCGTAAATCTCGCTAGTTTCGTAAATCTCGCTACCCTAAGGTTTTCAATGAAAAAATAAACAAAACTACTCAATCTCATGCAAATCAATAATCTAACCACAATAATCATATAGAAAGGGAGTTAAAGAGAAGGGTTCATACATTGGGGAAAATCAAAATCAAAGGGGAGAGTGTGTGTGTGAGTTATACTCACCCGATTCTTAAAAATCAAAGGTAGAATGAAGGATTGAAGTGATCCCCTTGATGATTGTAGCTTCAATTTCCTTCCTAAGCTCCCAATTCAAGTTTTCTCTCTCTAAACCCACTCTCTCTAGGTCGTGAGAAGGAAGAAAAAGAAATGATAAATCTGATTTTTTTGCATGTCCCGGGTTATATACTTAAGTGACGGTAATCGATTACAAGCCTATTGTAATCGATTACCAGTGGCAAAATAATACTAAAAACCCTTTGGGTAATCGATTACTACCAACCCAGATTTCCTGGCAAAATAACACTAAAAACACTGGCCTAATAGTCTTATACTATTCAATATGCAAGATTGCAGGAGTGATTCACTTGTAATATGGAGAGTCTGTGACCAAACCATTGCATCTGAGTTATACACTGTCGTCAAGCCAATAATAGTTTTAGGCATTGGAGATTGTTGCTGCAAAATGGAATCAATACATAAATCAATGATGATTAGTAGTAAAACTTATCCAAATATTGATATAATATATAAATAGTTCAAGACATATATATCAGAATTATAAATTCTAGAAAATGGAACAACACCAAAAGCACCAACTTCATTACCTAACTATGCTCATTAATTATACTGTAGTAAACTATATTAACAAAAAAATCATTACCTAATGGGATGATATAGCTTCAAGTCTAATATCAGTTACTCCTGGGTAGTATCAGTACAACCATGAATCTCATCTTTCCAATTTTAAGTCACTCATATATAAATATCTTTCCAATTTTAAGTCACTCATATCTAAATAAAACAATAATAAAGTCATGCCATTGTTCTCATAAAAATAATAAGTACATTTCTTCCAAAAAAAAAAGACAATAAAATCATTGATTACAAAATAAAAGGACTAATTAATAAGGTATTTTATTAAGAACAGAGCATCACTCAGTTTTTCACCTTTCTTTGGCATGGTTCATACATCCAAAAGAATAGATCCATAACTTCATGGTTCATACTAATTAAAAAATCCAAAAAAAAACAAAAAATGAAAAGTGGGAGAGAAGACCTTACCATCGTAGCCAACTTCCACAGCACACATCGAACACACGGTCTCCCATCTTAGCACTGTTCCCGAAATCAAAGAAACTCAAAATCATTTCTTCTTAATACAAGTGATATTTTGAAGGGAATGCAATCATAAAAAGCCAAGAAAGTGGGATACTTAATCCAGGAAAGTGCCTTGCGCTTCCAAATCTACTGTTGTCCCAAGTTCAGCAAATCATTCTGCTGAAGAATCAAAGAAATGTAACTCCCGAAAGAAATGAAATATAAAGCACAATAAAAAATTTTACCTTTAATGAAGGGAAATGAAGTCCAAATGTTGTTTTTTGGAGTAAAAGTTCCAACTTTTGTTCTGTTCTTCAATAATGGTGGTTGAAGCTGTTGATTTTTTTCTAAATAAAGTCGATTGAAGGGGAAAATTTTTTGATGTGGAAGAGAAAGTATGAAATAACTTGCTAAGTGAAAGCTTCTGTCGAGAAGGAAAATAATTTTTTAGAAGAGAAATAGAACGAAGGGAGGAAAAGGAGAAATAGACAGACAGAGAGAAGTCGAAGAAGAGGAGGAAGAGAGGCTGGCGGGAAGTAACCATGAGAGAAGCCAAAGAGATACAGAGTATCAGTTTTTTATCAATATTATTTGGGTTTTTTAAGTAAAAAGAATTGTTTCAAAATGTTTTGGAGAAGGAAAAAGCGGTATAATTTAGGCGGGAAAAAATTTAATGAGGTGGTGACACGTGTATCAGTGTAATCAGTATTAACAGTAGGAGATAGATTAAGTTGCAGTCCTTCCTATCATTATTTTTAGTTATTTGAATCTAATCCTTTTAAAATAAGATAATTATATAAATTATGTTTATTTTAATAGAATTTGTACATTTGTTTGAGAGGTTATCGCAGGTTATAGGTGATAAGTATTTCGTTTGAATTAAAAATGGTGCTTGATGTTGGTTAAAGTCTACTAAAACTTGAAGTTTGTCGATAAGGTGGGATATTTATCATCATTAATTTGTTAATGTTATCCCTTATGGTGAAATCATGAAGTTCTGTTGCAAACCCCCCACGCCTTTCATTTAATTCGTTGTTGACAAGGATAAACGAGGGATTTTTTCATTTTTTCGTAACTAAATTCAGAAAGTGTAATTTGGTTACTCTTGAAGCTATTGTAATTGTCCTCGGTTAGTTGTGAGGCCAAACCGGTGTTGAGCAATGGTTTACTCACAAGGTATCAGCCATGGCGAGGTGATAGGTTGTTGGGAACGATGGGGGTTGTTTTTTTTTCTTGGCAAAAAATGGGGGGTTTTCACATAATGAACGTGCAACCTAGCAGCTTTGAGCTTTTCGAGTAACAAACCAATATAATTTAGTTTGATTCAGTGGCGCTCACATAAATCGGAAGCCACTCATTGTGCCATAAACACTAAGACGGTCGCTAGTCGGGTAACAGAAGAAGGGATTGTTATTGTAAAGAAACCTAATTGCAAGAGAAAGGGGGGCTACAGTGGAAAAAAAAGATTTCAACGGAAATAAAATTTCAAAATTTTGAGCCAGTAAAACGAATCTACACGTGTCGGTCAAAAACCTTAGGTACTGGTACACAAAGTTCACATTTGTGTACCATAGAGAGCCCCGACTATGGGTCAGTTTGGATGCACTTTTGTAGAAGAACTTCTAGGTGAGAAAAAAATAGAATGAATCAAAGAGGACAAATTTAACTTCTCCATAAGTTGAAATTAGTTACTCATGGAGAAGTTAAATGGGAGAGCTTTTGGAGAATGTAAGCTATAAAGACTGGTTTCAACTTATGGAGAAGTTAAATTAATTTGTCCTCTTTAATTTATTCTATTTTTTCTCACCTAGAAGTTTTTTGGAGAAGTTTATCCAAACAGGACCTATGTGCTAGTTTGTTTTCCGGTTATCATCCTAGAATCAATTTTACTAAAATTAATTTTAAATTACTTTTGTTCAATGTGTTTCGTAAATAGTGCATCATTATTTTTCTATTATTGATTTTATAAATTTATCAAAATCAATTACATCCAATTGTAAACTAAATGGACCTGGAAAAAGTTCATGGTTTTCCTTTTTTTGCTAATAACAGTATCTCCTATTACTAGGAACAATCCTTTTTGGGCTTAGTCATAATCTCAAAAATTAAACTCACAATCTCAACTTACATTACTAACGGAGACACAATTCTTTGGTAGTAATGATTTTCCTTTTAATTGATATAAATAAAATTGGTATTAAATCTCTACATAAACGAAAACGACACAGTATTTCCAAGACACAATCAATTAAAAACTTAAAAATTTTGTCCAAAAAAAAATTAAAAACTTAAAAATGCATTAAAAAATAAAAATAATAAGAAGTTTTTTACTAAAATTATTTCAATGTTATATTGAAGTCGAGTTTTTATTTTATTGTTCTTATAAACAGGCAATTCTTGTACTCAGTTGTCCATGTCTTCCCAGTTTCAATGTTTCCTCATAAACATAAAAAACGACCTAAAATACATTTGCTGAATGTAAATTTATTTGAACTGTATCAATATGTTGCATCACGAGAATGATCAAAGTCTCTTTTTGGTTTTCCCTAGTTTTAATTGCGAAGTCTCCTTATTAACCTGTCTATGGTGTAGCACTGTTTTTTGGCTGATTAGATTCCATGGTTAAAAAGTCACCCAAAAAAAAAATTCCATGGTTAAAGGAACACACACATCTAATTACCTAAAATACTCTATAATTTGTAATTTACTAAATATATATATTTTTTAATTTTTGTATTCCATTCTGATTTCACTTGGGCTCAATACACAGCCGCATAAAAAGCTCAGCACCTATCATACTTGGGGGACGCTACTCCATTCGGATTCAGGAGTTGCTTTTAGAACCCCCCTTCTTACTATTTGCACCCCCATCATATACCCCCTTCCCAAACTACCCCTACCCCCGCCCCCACCTCCCCCATTCCCGAACGCCCCATTCCTGTTCCCCAACCCCCTCTCCTTTAATTTTTTTTTTGAAGCTTTGAGTTTAGAGACGGAATTTCCCCCCAATGCACACCCCCTTTACGGATTTAAATATTTACCGGAACCTTCCAGAAAATTTTTAAATGGAGACGAGTTTAGAGACGGAAATTCCGTCTCTAAACCAAAAGCTTCAAAAAAAAAATAAAGGGAGGGGGGTTGGGGAGGGGGTGGGGAGGGGTGACAGTGGGGTGGGGTGGCTGCAGGGGGAGTTTAGAGACGGAAAAATTCCGTCTCTAAACTCAAAGCTTCAAAAAAAAATTAAAAGGGGGGGAGTTGGGCAACAGGAATGGGCATTGGAGAGTGGGTGGGGAGGGGGAGGGGGGTGGGGTTAGGTGTAGTCTTGGAAGGGGTATATGATGGGGGTGCAAATAGCAAAAAGGGGGTTCTAAAAGCAACTCCCTTCGGATTCCCACTGGGCCCAAGAACTCATCTCAGCCCAATTATGCCCTCAAATATATCCATTGTGGTTGGGCCCATTCTCTAGAAGCTGGCCCGATACATGTTACGAATTCAAAAGCCAACCACCTCATCTTTCTTAACCTCCAAGAAAGAAAACAAATCAAGAAATCTCCTAAGATAAAGAAGAGATAAAATTAACTATTAAGTAGGGGGAAAAGATAAGAATATAGAGGTTATAAAAAAGCCTCAAAAGGTAGAGGAAAACATGTTTCATCGTAAAAGAATAAATATAAAATAATAACAAATTGTTTACTAAATATTATCAATATATTAAAGTTGGTTGTTTATTTTATTTGTAATGATGATATGACCTAAATAAGTATTTCCCCTAAAGTATTCGGTTGCGTAGTTTAGACTTAATTGACACAACCAAAATTAGTTTTTGGAACAACAAAAATAAGATTACCAGTGTGTGTGAATATGAACATTTGCCCATGACAAAAAAAAAAAAAGAATTCTAAATTGCTTGAATTTCAATTGAAAATGAAAACAAATTCAATCATGTATACATATATATAATATTTACAAAAGAGAAGAATTACCAAAAAAAAAAAAAAATAGAGAAGGAAGGGGAAGAGATGATGAACATATTAAACCTATCCTACTCATTGAGCAACTAAAAGATTGAACTATGGGGAATATTCTGGATCTATTGCTCTGTTTGATCTTTCTGGTCGATTGCATTTGGACTCCAATTTTTTCAAAAACCAAAGGTTATTGGTAAAGTCAAACTTCAAAAAGTTGACAAAGCCTAATGCTCATTCTTCTACCAGTCCTCAAGCCATTCAGGCGTGTTAGTTCTTCTACCTTTGTAATGGGGACCCTAGAGATCCAGTACAGTCCTCAGAATGTACTTCCAAGTACTGTGTTATACGAGAAGTAATTTCTGGAGGAACAGGGCAAGCGGTGTCTAATCCCTTCCCATTCAATACCATTAAACCATGGATGACTCTTGACAGAATCAGGACCTTGGCTACCAAGTCTAGTGTTTTCCTCCACTTCAAGTAACTGAACAAATAAGTCAAATAAAATGAATAAGTATTCAAAGATTTCTCATGATGCACCATGTATGTTAAGCATGCGCAGTTTTGAATGAGAGAAAGAGACACTCAGTTCTTGTAACATACCTTGGAGATGAGATCAATAGCTTCAGGGCTAAAAGTCTCTGGAAGATTTAGCTTCCTTTTTGCAATTTTGGCAACTGAGTCAAGTTCATTTTCTCTCCATGATCCAAATGGCATCTCACCCCGTAACATGAAATATATTAAAACTCCCAATGCCCACCTGCATAATCATACCAATGAATTTGTCAGCTTGACATCCACAAATGCTGTCAAGGAACATAGGACGCAACCACAATCCTTTACATTGTAAAATTTAGAGTTTATCCAAAGCCCTCAGACAATGTATGTTAAGTACCATCACCATGCAATCCATTTTGATGCAATACACATCAAATGAATTTGCATTTAGCAAATGGAATATTATTTTGTGTAATCTTTATGTTCTGAGGAAATAAAGAGTGCTACTGAAGGAGGAATAGCGTGGTTTATAGAGAATCAATTGTTTTATACAAGTCTTATTTATACCAGTCGGCAGGGAAAACCATGGCCTTTTCCCAAAACAATCTCTGGAGCTAGGGAATCTGCCATTCCACAAATTGTGAATGTTCTCTCACCAGAGAGCTTCTTTCCAAATCTGAAGTCCACCAGCTGTAACCAACAACACATATTTAATAATAATTGATAATATTGTGCTAAAACATGGATAAATATATAAAGATATCTCTTTTCCACAGGCATGGTTTAGGACAAAAAAAAAATATCAGTCCATAATGACATAAGTCAAATAAACATCAGTGTTGTCAAATTGCTTGCTATGGTAGAAAGATTGGAGTAAATGCCGAAATTCCATAAGACGTGCAAGGCATTGCAGCTTGTTGGTGGCAGGCAGCATGGCTATGGCTCACTAGTATATTTACCACAGATATGATAATTGATGACTTCTATTCCATGAAACCAGCACAGTACACGGCAAAAAGTGAAGGTGTGTATTTATAGTTATCTTATATTCAATTGTATTTACTATGAATATTTCTAATTTATAGCATGTTGATTAAGAATGGAATTTATTTCATTTTTATGCCTACATTGTATGACAGATAGATTTTCTTTACTTAAATGTTTGAAGACATATATCTAGGCTTTACTTTTGGTATCCCTCACTCTAAAATCTTGCTCTGCCCTTGATTGCATTTATATTGTAGTTTGTGAAATGTGATACTTTAGTAAGTGTGAGTGCAAAAAAGTTTGGCACCATGCTATCTGCCATAAATTCCATGGCAGATTTCACCATTAATAACACTGATAAACATAAATATGTGGAAAAACAATAAAAATTTTCCTAACCTGTATCTGTCCTGTTTGCTCTAACATCAAAACATCAGGTACACACCTCTGTAGAGAACACCATTCTGAAATTCAAACATTGAAAGCAATGAAGAGGAAAAGTATGAGAACCTTAGCCACTAGCCAAAGAAAGCAAAAAACATAAGGGCAAAGAATTATTATAGATACAAGACCTTGTGCAAGTCTTCTAAGGCAGTAACAACAGAAGCAGCACAAAACTGCGCTGCTGATTCACTAAAAGGACTTGAGAGTATGGAAGACAAAGGGCAAGCAAGGCATGTATTTAGCAGTATTCCAGCATATATGCGGTCAGCAGAAGTGCATAAAACCTGTGGTATACAAGCTGAAGAGCTCATACCCTTGATCAAATCTTTCTCTTTCAAGACTTGTGATTCCTTTCCTAGCCTTTTCACCATTGGCTTAGAAAATCTCTTCAATGTAAGCAAATTTTCTGCCAGTAAAATGTATTCATGCAGCAAATTGATTAGCAAAAGGAAAATTCAACATATACTATTTTTTATCACTTTCAACTACATTCAATGCTATTAATTGATGTGGGAAAGGCAACCAATATGCTAAAGAAGAAAAAAGAAGTCAGGAAAAATTTTAAGAATACATTGATATTTTGACCACTAAAAGATTATGTTTACACCCATTTACTCCTCCAAAGATTTTCACATTTACCAACATCATTCTTCAAATTTGATTAATTGAAAGAAACTAATCCTCCAAAGATTAGTTTATATAAATTTACTCACGAAAGGACTTTGAATAGAGTCCAATTTGGAGATTGATGGGATCGATTATGTAAAAGAATAAAAATTGAAGGACTGAATATATGTAAATCCATTATTTCCGGGAATACAGCATTCATTAGGCAATTTTTCAGCAAGAAATTGGAGAAAGATTTATCTACCTGAATCTCTTAAATTTGCAAGCCCAATCTCAGAGCAATCAGTGGAATATAGGTTCTTTCTCCACTCCTACCAAAAAAGGTCCACAAGTTAATTTGAGGATCTCAAGCCCAATGAATTGGAAAACAATAGAATACCTCTTACCAAATCTGAGAGCTGGACTTTATCGAGGGATGAAAATTCATGATTTCTAGTCAACTCCTTGGAATTATCCCTTAACCTATGGTCAAATTAATGGTGCCAATGATATGAAGCTTTAAGTGCAGCATATAAGCAAATAAGCAGAAACCACAAAGCTGTTGTCTGATACATGCACATATTAAAACATACTTGTGATCTTCCTGAGAAATCTTTTGCAAGGAGCCAATAACTGATTCAAATTGTCCTTGGTTAGTAAAGCACATACAACATCACCCACAGCAACAGCAGTTAAGGAACCAATATTTTCGCCAAGAAGGGCCCATTCACCAAAATAGCTTCCCTCCGGCTTCTCTATTGACAGTTCTCTTCTGCTCTGTACATCATCATCATCATTTTGGATGTCAGGCCTGAGGCTGGAGGCATTTGCACTTGTCAATAAATCAGCATCAAAAGCGATTTTCACTCGTCCCTTCTGGATAATATACAATGCATGGACTTCATTCTGCAAAGACATACTGAAGGACTTTAAGAAAACAACAGAGAATATAAGGGCAAAAGTAACCAAGCGAAAGCCTACTTTTTCAATTATTGTCTGCCCACTTGAGAACGAAACTTCAGAAAGGGAGTCAGAAATCTGACTCAATTGCAAAATTGACAGCCTTGAGAGGAGGTCTACAGACCGAAGCAACTTCAAGGATGATAAGTTAGAGAATTCTGACATTAAAATCCCTCGAAAATCTTCTCGCTTTAAAGCCCAAAGAGTTCCTTTTGTTACAGCACGTACAGAAGCCTGGAGTGGTTTATTGTACCTGCAATGCCACATTTCAGGGGGAAAAAGTTACAAGGCTAAAAAAATGTTGTCATAGCAGCTACATATGAAAAAAATGAAAAAAATACATAAAAATCACTTTATATATTTCCAATAAAATAAAGTAAAGGAAAAATGCAAAAGCATCATAGTCAGTGTTTAAATTTGTGTTGGGAAGTTATATAAGATTCCCATATTCTGGAATGCTGCAATTATAGTTGAACTTTGTAAGCTTATCTGGAGACTGGATAACAAACCTCATGAAAATTTATACCTAAATTAGAGCAAACTTGAATGGCCTCATAGCATATATTTTTCATGTCAAAAACAACTACTTAAATTTAGTAGAAGGACCACAAGAAGGAAAAAATGGTTGAGTGACTCACATTAAAGCAAGTTCTCCAAAACATGATAGTTTTTCAGCTGTGTAGCGCTGCAAAACCCTAGGTACCTCCCCATCCTTTTCCTCCTGCCATAGTGATAAATGTTGAAATAGAATTGTAATACATCTAATTGAAAATAAAGAACAGACAGAATTTTGAAAAATATTAAGTACAAGTAGCATTCATTATATGGCCCCAGACCTTGAAAGCATGATTTTATCTTTGACTATACCAAGGGCAAAGCCAATTGTAAGATCTGGAGTGGGGAACCAGGTTTTAAAATAACACAAAGGGGGTTTTCAAAAGAGGTTACATTAGGAGGGCCAATTTTATCGTGGATTAAAAATTGCTGACTAGGAAACTGAGAAATATTTAGGAGTTCTGGAAGCCTGCAGGTGCAATGGCCCTTGACTTTGCCTCTGGCTAGGATAATTTTCAAAATTTGCCTAAAAGAATAGCTGTTGACCCATCACAAAGATCAAAGAAATCAACACTGCAATCAAATGACAATGTTTATAAACCTGAGTTGCCAAGACTTCAAATTCTCCACTACCAACAACATAGAAACAGTCACCTTCACCACCCTGTAAAGTAAAACTTTTGTCACACTTGTGCAATTATAAAATACAAATGAAGCAAAATTGAAGAGAAATGTTAATAAGATTCAGTGCAGGTTCCATTCAAGAATAGCAAATTGCATTTTCTGCCAGAAGAATTTATAAAACCTGAAGAATAATGGCACTCAAGAATTTTCACATTTCAAATGGAAAACTAACCTGTTTGACTATAATATCCCCAGGTTCGACTTCAACTCTTTGCATGCAATCCAATAAAACATGACATTGTGAATCAGTAAGTTTTCGGAAGAGAAAATGATCATGCAACGCCTGCTCGATGTGTGCCTGTGGCATATGAAGATGAAGCACCATCAAGGTTGGGACTTAGGAGTTCATGAACTTGGCAATGGAGAAAATAAATCTAAGAATTTATACTATCATCCAATGTTGCTATAAATGTAAATAAAAAATAAAGGAGCTAACTCAATTGTAAAGGCAAAATAAATCGGGGGTTTACTTCTTCCTCCCATGTCTTCCTGTGGGCTGAAGATGGAGGGACCCAAGCTTGTCCATTCTCTAGGGAATTTTCAATTGCTCGGAGGCGTGCCCTTGACAAGTCATGCCTTACACGATGGTTCCTAGCATTCCAGCCAAAGGTGGAAGGAGATTCTGAACCGGTCACCTCTACAACTTGAGGTACGGGGGCTCGTAAACATCACCATAACTTGCTGACTGACCAACAGCAGGCTGATTCAAAAAAATGGATTATGTACTAACAACAAGTAAAGGGAAATAAATGGAAACAATGCACATTAATTGAAGGAGAAAAGAAAAATATCATACTTCAGTTAGCCCATTTATATGCACAATTATGACTGTAATATCATCTGTACGAGTTTCATACTGTAGCCAGAGTCGATAAGATTCTGCCACTATTGCAGCACAAGCATCACGAGGATCTTTGAATTTTGCAACCTGGAAGCAAGATGGCAAACTAAGAGACAAAACATTTGACTTAAATTGGATGATAAACCAAATCTAGGTACATTTAGATGCTTTAAATTAAATTTACAGAAATTAGTTCTATGGCCAAATGCATATGGTGATCCATGTGAATCATTATCTGAAAACCATTAAGTATTGAACTCATGATTTAATTTGGACTCTGGAAAGATAGGTTTCAAGATCATTGGCATCTCCATCTAGTCTGTAAATAAGAAATTTGACCAAGCTTCTAGGAACAAAGACATGCCGTAGTACATTTCCACATCAGCTGGACAGCACGACAATTAACAAAACATCTCGCCAGAAAACAAAAAATACCATTAAGTCATTAACCAACATAGTGGGAAAAGGATTTTGTTGTTGATCCTTATTTATCCTACATGAGGGAGAAAGATTTACTAGATAAAAATATCCATACATAGCACTGGATTACCAAAAGCATCACACAAGTTAATAATGTTGATCTGAAATTAAGTTTTCAATTAATTCTTACACATTTCAATTATACGTCTACATACAAACATGAATTTAGACAAGAAAATTGCAAACAATTAGAGCATAACCCATGATTAATTGGTAGTAATAATAACAGACTATTAAATTCAATAATTTTGAGACTGAAACCAATAAAATTTCAATGTTTGTTGGGAGTACTGCATTTGCATTGCACCCTCCTAAAAATCACTTCTCTCATTTAAAATCAACTACAGTCACTAAAAATGCCAATTGTGCTTGAAACAGAGAAACAGCTCCATAATAAAATGACCCAATTTCTCCTTCTCATTTCATAAAATATATTTAAAAAAAAGTTCCATGATCCACTCTCGTAAATTATCAACAAAAAGTGATTATTCCTAACAATACCCACTCATAAACAGTTTCACTAACTCAAGGTTTTGAGAGAAGAGAGACAATAAGGTGTTTTAGCAATGTGCTCCTCAGGCCAGAGTGTGGTGTATTTGGCTGAAGCATAATTCCACAATTATTAGCAGTTAATTTTGTTTATCCACACCTTTAATTGGACAATCTTGCTTCCCTTAAAGCCCATTCGGGAACATTACGAGTTTTCAGTTTTTTAAAATTTTAAATCAAACTTTTATAACTCAAAACCAAAAATTGAAAACTTCTTTTTGTAGTTTTCAAAACAATCATTTTGAAAACCACAAAAAGGGGTTTTCAATTTTTGGTTTTGAGTTTTAAAACTTGATTTAAAATTTTTAAAAACCAAAAACTGAAAACTCGCAACCACAGTCTTAGTTTTCTTGTGGATTTATGCTCATGGGTGAATTTTCTGTATAAAAGTGACTTGTTGCATAACTGCTCCTAATTGTACTGTAAGTGAGAATTCCTAATTCCAAATATGAGAGGGACAGTAAATAATATCAATTATGCCCGTTGGTGATTGCTACTGAAATGTGATAATAACCTTGGAACCAACTTCCTTTTTTAGCAGGATGCAAAAGCAGAATTTCAACAATAGAAAGAGTAAAAGGAAAGAAATATATGCTATTGCATTATAGTAAAGCTGATTTAAAGGAAGAGAGAGAAGGGGGATAATAAAAATCCTACCATTTCAACCACAGTCTGGCTAGAAAGAAACTCAAACACCCCATCACTGGCAAGCACAAAAAAGGGATTATCCTCTGTGAGCTCGAACACAACAATCTCAGGGTTAGCAACAACCCCAATACTCTCAGCAACAGAATCACCTAAACTCCTGGTAAAAGCAGTACCAGGGTACATCCCATTGGGCACCCACAACCTAGGAGGGTCACCATCATCACCTTCTTCAGTACCCCAACACTGAACATCAGGGTTCTTCAACCCTTCAATCTGATCCAAGGTAAGAACCCTTGCTCCACAAAGCTTCACCCTTTCAAGCTCATCAGTCCTAAAAGGTGTCTGATCAATTGACAAATCAACCGCCACAACATCCTTCCCTCTCTTCTCTGCTATCACCGCCCTCGAATCACCACAATTCGCCACATACATAGTTCTTCCCCGAACCAGCACTGTGATGGCCGTAGTTCCACTCATGCTATCATCCAAAATATCAGCATGCAACTGCGAATTCGTGGTCAAGAACGCAGCATGACAAGCCTCCACAGCATCCACACGAAACTTGGAGTTCCTCAGCAAATTCTCACACAGCTTCTGCTTCACGAACTGCGAACACTGCGCTCCAAATTCACCATGACCATCAAAAACCCCGAAGAAATGATCGTTAGGACTAGTTCCAAAGGGAGTGTGAATGCAGAAGCTGTCTTGGTTAGCCTTATCAAGTGCATCAGGGTAGTAACCTCTCTGAGACAAAAACGAATAGCGCAAATCATAGTTGTTTGAAGGAACCTTCACAACTCTGGAACCATCTGGGGGAAGAAACTGAGCAGAAACCCTAGCGAGCCTTCTGATTCCAGCTTCAGACTCTCTGGTTAAGCTCAATTGGTTCAAATTGTCTCTGATTTCACCTTCTCGAACCTCTGAAGATGTTGGTGAGAACGTAGCAGCGACTTCACCCACACCTGGTCTCAAAATTGGGTCCCCATTGACACTGGAACCCCTGCAAGTGTCACCTATGCAAACCCTGGAGTAAATGCAACCCATTATGAAAAAAATGAACTTGGACAAGACCCAGATTGCAGAACTGGCATCAAGCTCCTTGTTCTTCACAGACACAGAGACAGCTCTGACTGAAAAACAGAGACGTGTATCATTACTGTTTGAATTGGAACGTTTATGGCTTAGCAATAACTGTGACCCAATCTCAATTATTAAGAGAAAGGAAAGGAATTTTTGGATGAGGCGGAACCACAAATTCTTTGAAATAAATGAGCATTCACTTGGAAATTAATGGTGAATAAATAAAAAGGAACATATATGTAGTAATGTGTTATTATATTTAAAAAATATGAGAAATTTTGGATTTTAGTTTTCAAACTTAATGTTACTAATTAGGGGATTGAGTAGTTAAATGTGACATAAAGTGATATTATTGATGGTGGCGATTGGATATGGGAAGAATGGTTGATTAGTTAAAAAAGGCAAAGTCAAAAGAAAGAAAAACAGGAGGAAAGGTGGAATTGATGAGAGAAGCAATTTTGGAAAGGGGGCAAAAAGAAGAGGAAAAGATGGTGAGAAGTGCGCAGTGCGCATACGAAAGGAGGAGGTGGTGAAAGGAGAGGGAGATAGAGAGTGGGACTGGGAAGAGAAGAGTGTGTTGTGTGGAGACGTATCAGTGCATGTGTGGTAAGGTCAGAGTCACAGGTTTTGTTGCCTGTGGAATTGGTTGAGTGTGGACGCGTTTAACGTTTTCATCACGCGCATGACATTATTGTTGTTTGCTTCAGTCAGTAATCACTCCTTCATTATGCTATGCCTATTCTTTCTCATTTATCTATCTGTCTGTCCTCTCAATGTTTTTAATTCAGGGGTTTGAGATCTCTTGTTAAGTGTTACTTAAGATAATGACATACAATGTTACACCTTAATGACACAAAATGTTTTATTTAGTATGGAATCCGGTAAATTTACGTTTTTAATGTTAGAAATAGTTACGTTGATAAATTCAAACTTGAGGTTGATAATTTTTAATGCTAAATCAAATATATACTAAGGCTATGTTTGGTTTAGCAATGAAACCTAATAAATTCACGTTTCGAACGATACAAATAGTTGTGTAGAGAGGTTTAAACTTGAGTTTGACCACTTCTCAACCCTAAATCAACACTAAACTAGAAAATTCGTCCTTGACATCTTTGAGGTTAAGGCCTTCCAACTCGAGCCGGTAAAATGGGCAAGCCCAACCGGGTCGAGCCGCAAAAGCCCAAAAAGTGTAGGTCTAGGACACTTATTTTTGAAGCCCGAATAATTCTCAAGCTTTTTAGCCCATCCCGATAAAGCCTGCTACCGCAAATGGCCGGGTAGCCAGCAAAAACCCGCAAAAAAATCGGACTACTCGCAAAAAGCCCACAAAAAGATAGGGCTCGAGCATCTATTTTAGAAGCCTGAATAACTTCCAGACTTTTTAGCCCAGCCCGATAAAGCCTGCTACACCTTTATTATATTAACATATTAAATAATAAAAAAGTAATCATATATATATATATATATATATATATATATCACTTTCATTTGTAAAGCTATATTTCTTTTCCATTGATAGATTAGCAATAATACTTGTTGGCTTTATATTATCCCAGATCATATGTCTTTTGTTGAATTCGATTTTTGGGATATGGGAATCTTTTTAGCAACATGCTCTTAATATGACTTATAGTTCATAATCCCTCCCAAATCTATTTTGTTGTATGTTAGTTGCACATGGCGTAAAATCTGTTGTTAGTGAAGTGTCATAATTAAGACCTTCACTCCAAGAGGTGAGCATTGGATCTTGAAGCATTTCATTGTTGATTTCATTATCTGTAAAAGAGTATGGAATAATGTTAATTGTAACATCTCAAATTTTACAATCAAAGTTTCCTAAGTAAAGTTATGATGAAAAGTTTTTTTTCCTCAAAACGAAATAGGTTCGAAAGGGTAAGAAGCTATTAAAAAAAAGGCAACACTGCCTGATTTTCGCTCAAGTAACAGCTAGCTCGCTTGAGCAAAGGGAAACTTAAAACAGGGGAGCAACACTGCCTCATTTCCACTCAAGTGAAGGATTCCTCACTTGAACGAAAATATCAGACAGAACTTGGTAGAAAACTGTTTGATAACTTCGCTTGAGCGATGGATTTTCGCTCAAGCGAATTTCAAGCAGCAAGCAGGGTGGAGTTTCTACCTGGATCTCACTTGAGCGAAGGATTTTTGCTCAATCGAATATGAGGAATTCACTTAAGCAAAATTTGCTCAAGCGAATTTCAGGCGGTGAGTTACTGTCTAATTTTCGCTCAAATGAAAATCATGCTCTTAAGCAAAAATTCGCGAATTGAATTTTTAAAAATATCGTACTAGGTCATTTAGATACATTTTCTAAATTCCCAAACCCTAATCCTTTCCCTGGAGAAGGGAGGAGAAGGAGAGTATGCTAAGAAGATTGATTCCCAAGAGGAAGGAGAAGAGAAGAAAGCTTAGAACCCCTCAAGGACATTGTTGGATTGCTTTGGAGGTGAGTGTAATCCACACACTCACCAAAATTTTGTTTATGAATCTTTTCATGATCCCTTCTTTAATTTAAATCCTTTTCTTTGAATGAGTTTGTGAGTGATTGGGCTTATTTATATGATTTATGGTTTCCCTAATTGTTGTGCTTATGGATCTGATGTTGTGTTGGTTTTGGAAGGACAAACCCTTAGGGTTTTGGTCAATGGGATTGAGAAGAGGGAATTTTCACCTTATGTTGCGTGAATGCATGCCTTAGGAGTAGGAAGCGAGGTTTGTAGTTATTTATTTACTCATGAAAAACTCTACTCATAATATTGCGGATTTTCACATGTTCCATATGTAAGACATGTTTCAAGATATTTGTGAGTTGTATGTGAATATATGAATTTGGAAAGGGTACGGGTAAAAGAATTACACCTAATGTATTGGACTGCTTATGACAATGTTTGAGACTGTGATTGTGATTGAGAACCTGTAGGTTGAGAGCTCAGCTCCACCAGACGTGGTGTATGCATTGTGTTATATGAGAAAAGGGCATATGCATCATAGTTATACTTGGAGCAAAAGGGGGTATTGTTGTGAGTTTTATCTATGGGCAAGTGTACCCATCGATTAGAGTAAAATGGAGTATTTAAAAACCCAAGTATCGTCCCATAGAGATTAATTAACAATATTAAATTAAATTAAATCTTTAATAATGAGATAAGAGATAAAGATTATGGTTTGATTTGTTTGTTGAGATTAAATGGAGAAAGAGAGAGAGAAAAAAGTTGAACAATGAAGCAAGCAAGAATAATAAGGATTCAGTTATGGAAGTGCTAAGGGCATTTGGTTTCACTTAAGTGCTTACTAGATTTTCCCCCAATTTCCCTTATAAATTATGTCAAGCTAATTGTCAATCACTTATTCTAATACTATCAATATCCAATAATCATGCAATATTGATAATCTTTCCCTTAGAACACTATCCCCAATGATCATGCAAGATAATGAATTAAGAAAACATAAAGAACCAATAAGTTTGTTAATCTAATAACTGATTGGAAACCTGGGATTAAGATTGATCCTACAAAACCCTAGATCTAGTTTACCTTATAGATCCATTAATTGAGAATGGTACGATCGCCTATTACCCAACTAACTAAGATTTACCAAGGGTGATCAATTCTTGATATAATAAAGCAATAAGGAAAACACAATTATAAAAAGAAAACAATAATTTATAAAAGGAAAATGGGTTCCAATCCTGTTCACAACTTAAGATCCATCATAGTCCTTTGGCTAGGTAATTAGTTACTCATAATAAAATATAGATCAACCAAAACTAAAACTCCTAAGAAATCCATAACTACTAGGAAAAACTAAAAGATAAAAACTCCTTTGACAAAATTGCTTCACTCCAAGAGTTTTCCAAATCCTATTGTAAAAATCCACCCCTCTTGAAGAATCTTGAGAGAAGATGAGAGAGTAGGAAGATGAATGAGATGATTCTGAATCAGTCATATATGCCTTTTATAAGAGTTGCAAGTATCCCAATTTGATTCTAACTTTGTTTCCTCTTTTATTATCTTTCTAAATTTGGAAATTGAAAGTGCAACTCAAGATAGATAAAAAAATCATCATCAAATCTTTTTCCAAATCTTGTGAATGATTATCCTTTTATTTTATCCAATCTTCTTTTCTTGACCAAATCTCACTGAAAATTATCTCTTTATCTTACCAAATCTTCTTTTATTTTATTAAATCTACTTTTCTTGGTCAAATCTCACTAAAGACTCTCCTTTATCTAATCAAAACTCTTTTTTATTTCTGTGATAAAATAAAGGAAAATAAGTGAGATATCAAATAATAAGAATGACCATAAATGTTAAGTAACTCACTTAAGTACCCAAAATAAATATATAAAACAGTGGTTTATCACGTGTGCGCCTCAGTCATGTTTTGAGGGCATATGCACCACAATCATGCTTTGAGGGCTCGTGCGTCGAAGCTATGTACCTATAGTGTGCATGGGTGTATGATGAAATAATATGTTTGTGTTATGAGTTATTGCATGTGAGCTTGAAGCTATTCAATGTATATGTACTTAACATGGTTAGGTTATAATATGTTGTTTTGTTGCATTACATTTGTATGTTTATCCTACATTGCATGTATGATTATACTCACTAAGACGTTAGTCTCACCACACGTTTTGTGGACTATTTTTAAGATGTGTAGGACCTCTAGCTTGATTTATGACCATGGAGACTTGGAAGGCCAAGGGCTAACTTCTCTATGTTATTTTGCTTTTATTAGAACCATTCAGATATTGATGTATATGAGTTAAAATGAATTAACTGTTTAGGTTGATTCTGGCCACTTATTGGCTTAATACTATGATTATCTATGTATAATTGTTACTTAAGAATTGTGCTTATGAAAACATTGGTTACTTAAGTGAATTTATGTGATAAATGTTTTATCAATATGGTAATGTCGCGAAAATAATTTTGAAAATTAGGGAATAATGCTTCCAACGAGCATTATTCTTTAATTCAGAAATTAGGACGTTACATTAATGATGATCAGTGTCAAGACATTTTAATTTTAATTTTAATTTTAATCAGTGTCAAGACATCAGTATTGGGAAGCTTGTTTGTCAGTGAAGTCTCGAGAGATAAACCACATAGTCCTTATTTTAGGTTTTGTTCCAATCTCATGAAAGAACGATGACACATTATCTAACTGTAGATTGAAATTAATCGTTTAAGAGTATATGTGGGAGTTGGGAATTCATTAAAGGAGAAATAATAATAATAATAATAATAATAATAATAATAATAATAATATTAATAATGAAATTACCTAGTTTACAAGCATACATATAATTGAGTTTATCATAAATATTTATTTATTTATATGTTTTATTTTATTTTGATCTTTCGGATTTGAAGTGTGTACATTAGTCCATATTTAAGAAATGCTAAAGTCAAATACTTATATCAAGGAAATAAGGTGTCTCAAAGAGGAATCATGGTAAAAAATGTAACATACCAAAATTAGGGCTTAAGGAAGTATAATAAAAAACATAAGTTAAGAACTCTGTTAAGATAGAATGTTGGAAATTGGGTAAAAGTTTGGAGTTTTAGAGAGAGTTATAAGGGTAAGATCAAAGTATTATGTCTCAACTTTCAGTCATAAATAAACTTAGAATAAATCAAGCTAGAATGTGAGAGTTAAAGCCACTTAAAGCTACTCCTATCTGGTTGGCTGGTTGGTCAACGACTGACCGAATAGGAGACTGCTAGATGACCGTCTCGGTTGAGGAATGGTCAGATACATGTATCCACTTGGCAGCCTTGTCTGGCTGGCTAAAAGGATTTTAGTTGGCTATCGAACAGAACAAAAGACTGATCGGATAGAAGAGGATTAGCGGACTAAAAGATTCTATCCGGCTGTCTGACTCGGTCGTCCGCCCTAGCTATTCGGCTAGCCAAAAGACTGCCCGAATAAAAAGGATTGGCCGGCTGGACTTCTATCCGACTGTCCGGCTCGGTCGTCCGCCTAGGCTGTCTGGTTGGATTGTTATCATTTGTTCTGTGAGATTTTTGCTAAAGCAACAATCTCCTCGCTTGAGTGAAATTATCAGCAAAAACAGGGGTTCTGGATGTTGTGATTTTCATTTGAGCGAAGAAACATTCGCTCAAGCAAAAATCAGGCAGAATGCTCACTTCTAGTTCTCGCTCAAGCGAAAATATTTCGCTTGAGCGAAAATGCATGGGGTTGTTCCTTTAAAAACCCTTCTCTAGGGCATTCAAGCCCATTCTAAACATTTTTCTTCACTTCCCTCTAACCCCAACAAAGGAGAAAAGAGGAGATGAGCGAAGAGAGAGCTTGGGAGTACTACCTAAGAGAGGAAAGAGGAGGAGGTAGCTTGAGTTTGTGTCCCCAAGGAAGGAAGGAGTTTAGGAGATCCATCTCACCCCCTTCAACATCTCCATTTCCTACTCTAGAGGTGAGTGTGGTTCACCCACTCACTTCCATCTCGTATGAAATCCCTAAATGATCCCTACTCTCTTTTCCCCTTCTCTTTTGCTTGTGATTTGCAAGAAATGATGATGTTGAGTCTTGCCCTAGTGATGATATGTTGATGTTTATGCTTTTGGATTGTCTTGGAAATTCTTAAACTCTAGGGTTTTGGTATTTAGGGATTTTATTGAGCATATAATCATGTTTTAACTCTCATGAACAAATTTAACATGTATATTAAGGCTCCTACATGCATTATGATTTTACTCATGTCACAAATTCATACACACATGAAAAAGAAATTTGAGGGGTCTTTGGACCAAAGAGGAAAAATAAAAGAAATTTTAGGGTCTTTGGACCAAAGATGAAAAAAAAGGAAAGATAAAAGCAATGCATCCTTGATTTCTAAAAAACAGGATGAGGTCTTTATGGCTTCCAAAAAGACGTTTCTGGTTTCAGGTTCTGGGCATTCCGTTCTTAAGAGGATAAGTGAATAGACCCTTGGGTTTTGGGTTACACATCAGAGGATGCCATGTATTTGAATGATTTATTTTAGTATAATTTTTTATGAATGAATATATGGGCTAAGTGATGCATCTCCATTTGCCTGTTACTCTACACTGCTTGCATGATTGCACTCACTGGTACGTAAGTCTCACCACACGTTTTGTGGATTCATTTTAGATTTACATGATGTCCAGTTGGAGTATGGATGGCAGGACTCAGATGTCCAGGAGTGGACCTCCTGTGACACCCTTCTACCCCGAATACTAATACAATCATCAAATTGAAATATAAGGAATAATTATGATCAACATCAAGGTAAAAAGGTTCACAATCCTCATTTAAACATTTACTTAATCCAAATCAACCGGGTTTCCATAAAAGGTAAAATCAAAGTTTTCAAAACTAAATTATCAATATAATAAAAATGTGTCTTGGCCATGTAGGACCCTTAAAAATAATCTTCCTAAATCTCTACATTTTAAAATGAAAAGAAATAAACTCCTAAACACTAAGCCCCGATGTCACACATATCAGAGCGAGACCCTGACCCTTCAAATTTCAGCACACTGAGTGCCCTCTTCATCATCCTAGAAAAACCACAAAAGAGTACGGTGAGGAAAAGAATACATACATATACATGCAATACAGAAGGCTACCCTCATTCCCACCCATCACCATACATATCATCATTTAATTCAAATACTATTCATTTCACATATCTAGTTCTTACACATATAATCTCACACTTTCATAATGTACATTCACACTTCTCAAACAATCATCATTACTAGTGATGGACCTACTGTAAACCCCACACAGTAGGTTACACCCCCTCGATGGGCCCGTGCAAAGACACCCGCTCTCTCCCACCGTTACCCACCTCTTATGGGCTAGGTGAGTCACATTGTAAAACACTCCCTCTTGGATTCATGCATCGGATGTCTCTCATCATGGTCTCATTTCACACACTAGGTTCATACAAACATAAGTTCACACCATGCACATGTACAACGCTTATCCCAAGAGTCATGATTTGGAACTCCACACAATAGGCGCACCTCATCAATCCTCTTAGTTGTTATCAATGATGGCCCTACCGTTAACACACACAGTAGGTTGCACACCCTCGATGGGCCAGTGCAAAGACATCTGCCCCGCAATGATGGCCCTACCGTTAACACCACATAGTATGTTGCACCCCTCGATGGGTCCGTGCATAGAATGTCCGCCATCATGGTCACCACACCCCCTCGATGGGTCAGTGCATCTCATGAATCACACCTCATATGCTCATGTTCAATGCATCAACGTCATCTCATACGTTCACACGTCATATGCTCATGCTCAAAGCATTAACATCATCTCATACATTTCTCATACAACATCTTCTACTCTAATCATGCCACATCACATCTCAAATAAAAGACATATAGAACATCAATATAAATGGTCACATAATAATATCTCATGCCACAGTCAATATACAATGTACATCCAATTCAATCAATCAATTCCGCAAATGATTCATATAATTAACACCATATAAGTAAAAGGTCACAACATCACATAAGCAACACTCTCTAAACTCATTTTTGGCCTGGTAATCGATTACCAGACAGCTGTAATCGATTACCAGAAGCTGTTACTCAATTTTGAAGCCGTCAAGTTTTAAGCTTAATGACCTTGGTGCACTAATTTGGAAATCTCTAGAGTTATAGATGTCCAATTGAGATGATTCCACTTGTATTAGAAAGCTAAGATCCGGGGCTTCAGTTTGATATGCTATATGATAGTATTCCAAGTTCGTTTGCACCCTTAACAGACACATTCTTGTTCAGGAGAGAAAGTTGTCGAGGCTTGGTAATCGATTACAGGTTGTCTGCAATCGATTACCAGAGGACTGGTAACCTGGTAATCGATTACAGCACCCCTGTAATCGATTACTAGAGGCTCAGCCACTTGGTTTCCTACCCAGAACACCTGGTAATCGATTACTAGCTACCCGATACGCGACTGCACCTGCGTTTTTGCCCCTTTTTAACCCTCTTCTTCCATCCCTACTCAAATCCTTAAGTTCCTAACTCAATTAAACTCGTTTTTACCGATTAAATTCAATACTTTCATCAATTATTACAAAAAATTATAGTTAATTCAACAATCGATTCAATTATGAAATCTCTCTCTCCCAAATCTTAATTTAATCCCTTTTCGACAATCTCGCTTCCTACTCTCAATTTTATCAAGAACAAGACAATAATCATCTAGACAATCACGAATTTCAACACATTATATATAATTCATCACTCATAAACCAAGATTTAGGAATCCTAGAGGGACTTATGGTTGCCCTCACTACCCAAGCACTCCAGTATACACATATAGCAGCACTCCTTCCCCCCGTACCTTAGGAATGACGATCAAGAACGGTTGACAGAACTCTCTTGATGATCTACTCTGCGGCACCTTCTCCTTGTGGAGTCGCTTCTCACCTCTCTAGGGTTTGGTTATCTGACGTTTTTGAAAAGGATAGGGTGAAATAGATGACCCATCTCCTTTTAACTATCTAATTGGGCTGGGCCTACACCAACCCACCCATCCCCCTTTTTAATTAAATATTATTATTCGTAATAAAGATAATAATAATAATACAATTATTCCTCCCTTTTATTTTATTTTATCTGTTCTAGAAATTTTAGGATGTTACACCTCCCCTCACCTCCACCTATTAATTAAGGACTTTATTGATTAAGTTGAAACTGTGTTTATTTAATTGAAATACATGGATATGTGTTTTGAGCCGTTAATTGGCACAGATACATACTTAGATTGTTATTTGGTATGTAATGCTTAAATAAACGTTGGATTACCTAAGCCTCTCATGTGATGTATGTTTACGATATCGGTAATGTCGTGAAAAATAATTCTGTAAATTTAGGAATGTGCTTCCAACCAGCATTATACCTTAATTTCCAGAATTAGGACGTTACATTATGGTATTAGAGAAGTTCAATCCATTACACTGTGGTTAGGTTAGTTGCCCGTGACTTCCTATACTCATATAGTACCTCGTATGCCATATAGGGACTGGTCACCCCCAAATTTTGTGTGTTTTATGCAGGATTATGGCTAGTGACTGGAATAGATGCCTTGGTTAGAGAGTTTAGATGCCTTGGTTAGAGAGTTTAGAATGTCTTCTCGAACAAGGTTAGTACCAACCACCTGAAAGAGTGAGAGAGGATAGCATGGACTTATTCCCAAAAACTGAACCCCTATCCTAAGCACCCTATAAGGCATCACTTTTAGAGTCTAGTGAACATAAGACTCATTCGGAAAAACCAACGTAAGTGAGCTACTTAATAAGTGATAATAGTACTTGTTTGACTTTGAGTTTTACATTGGCTTTCTTTGATTGAACGAGTAACATGATTGTAATGTACATACGTGATTAGCTGTGTATCTCTTGGTTATGATTTAAACGATTTTGAAATTTATTAGAATTTGATAGGATTAAGAATTGCATGGCTTACATAGATTGGAGTGGGGACAATGATTCCAATTGGCATAAGATTTGGACTTCATGATCTAGATTGCATACTTGACCCTTCCGAATTAATTAGTGTACAAGTTGTTAGGATTGTTGTATTGATGTTTGGTTTAGATTCGATTATAAGGTTTGGTGTTATCAGAGTGGGGATGCCCCAAGTAGGATTGATATTTGAATTGATAGGAAAATGATTCTTTTATGCATGCTTGAATTTAAGAAACCTATTGCCTACTTGTAGCATGGACTCTAGGATATAAACTCTTGAGGTTTTATCATGATTTGACCCATTGCATAATTGCGTTTTTTATGGTATATGAATTTGGGTTTCAATATACGTATAGGCTTATGATTATTTCTTTGAAGGATGAGACCTAGTTGGATATGTAACTACTCAATTTCAAATCTTAAGTTACACGGTTATAAGGTTTGGATCTCATAATTGAATCTTAAGAAAGGATTTGGTCATAAGTTAAGAATAGTGTCCATAAGGATGCAATCTAATCTAAAGACTTAACATTTTCCTACTAAAGAAAATATTCTTTAGTTATGAGTTGGTGGATTCATTCCTTAGAAAACACTCAATTAAGTAATTATCTCAGTTGATTTCGAATCTCGGTCTCTTGAAGTAATGAAATTTGAACTTTTAGTGATTATGTGAGCAATCCCTTTGTTAACTTGGATTATGGATTTCCTATCTGATAACAATCATAAATTTGTTTATTTTTATGACCTTAACGGAATCAAATTAAATGCAAGTTATCACCCTCGAGCTTGGGAAGTTATTATTGGAATTGGTACTGCTTTGGTGTGGTGGAGGGCTTGGAAGTAGATTTGGGTGGAGTTGAGATGGTTAGAGCCCATTGCTGAAATTCTGGCAAGCGTACCAAAATCCAGCAGTATAATAGTAAGTAAAGGGGCTTGTCATATCCACAGGGAACGGTTCAATTGTAAATCCTAGTGGTCACACTTATCAAGTGAGAGAAGATGGTTGTTGTTTGTGTAGATTGCAATAGTAAATAAAAAGCAGTAAATTGAGATAGGTTGAGCAATTACTAGAACTAGGATTGAATTTCATCTATCGCACCCCTCTTGCATTTGAAACCCAATGATATTTATGAATATGCAATTATAATATCGAAGCACAAATAAATATTATTTCATAAAAGGTTCCCACATATATGAAATACTCAGAAACAATTCATCCTGGTTCCCACAGTGACAAATTGCCCCGGTTGAAGAACAGTTGTAAAAGCTATCAAGTCATCCTGGTTCCCACAGTGACAACATGAGTGTTTTCACCAATCAGAGTTAAAGATCCCTATTCCTAGGCTCCCAAGAACTCGCATCTTGATTTTATAAAACCACTTTCCAGTGTGCCCCATAAAAATCATACCATAACTTCGACACAAAGGCGGAAGCTAAGCAATAAGAACGGAATAAAAACACTGATATTATAAAAACAGGGATTCATAAATAATAAAGAGAATTCAAATACAATTGGAGATTGAATTGACTACATTCAATCCTATGGGAGAGTTTAGCTACTCATGGTAGCCATTACAAACCAATAGAGAAACTGTCACGCTTTTCTCTAGCTCCAGCTCTTGCTCTGCCGTCTCCCCTCTGATCTTTGCAAAAGGTCCTTTAAATAGAAGTTGGAAAGCTATATCAAATCTGGAAGGAATCTTGTTGGAAATCTTATTGGAAATCTGTTTCCGTATTCCTGCGCTCAGCGCAGATGAAGCGCAGGAAACAAAATGGTATTTTAATTCCTGCGCTCCACTTGCACTCAGCATATGTGGAGTGCAGCTCATCATTTCTGCTTTTCCTGGTTTCCTCTTTTTTAGCTTGATCTCTTCCTGATCTTATCTTTGTCTGCTATGCTTTCCTTATTTCCCTCTTTTTAGTTTGATCTTGTGCTGATTCTATCTTCAATTTGATTTGAATTTGAATTGAGAATTTTATCTACAGAATCTTTATCCAAATAACTATTGATTTTATCTTGATCTGCTACCATTTAGAATCTTATCTGCAGATTCTTTCTTCAAATGAATGCTATCTTGTTTCTTCATTTAAAACCTTCCTTTTTATCTGCAAAATCTACAGACTTCTTATCAAAATAGCATCAAATTCAAATTTGAATTAAATATTCACAAGATCTGCAATTTAAACTAAAAAGAGATAAATTGGGGAATAAATCTAACATTTTGCCCTTGATAAGTGCTGAAAATATATAAGAATTTATCATAATTTTAGCACTTATCAACCTTGGAACCTTAAGCACCTAATTTCCCAAGGTATAGGCTTAGAACTTTAAACTAGGAGCCAACAAACCAGTTCTGGAGTTGCCTCACGTTTTTCTGGTTGGAATTATAGACTGGGCCAACTAGGAACTGGTTTGACTGGTTTGCGCTTCACTAGGCTATCTAGGAAGAAGTTGGCAGAATAATGCTGGACGATTGGAGCTTTTGTGCTACTCAGCCAGTTCGTTGATCAGTGGACTGCTTGGCTGGCCGGCTAGAACCAAAGTGTTACCCACTGGCTGACTGGAACTGGAAAACTATATTGTTTGTGGCCATTTTCTTCTGGATTCATATCACTCAGTTTTTCTTTCGGTGCCAATTAGTCAACAAGTTAAGATAACACGCCATAAACCCTCAGGATCCCTTCGACCTTAGAAATCTCTGAGTGGGAATGGATAGATTGTCGCCCTAAGGCTGAGGGTCGGTCTGAAGGTGCTGCCCAAAACTTAGGGGACATGTTTAGAGCCTAAATATTAAGATGGGTTAAACTTAGTTATAAGTGAAACTAGTGATCTATTAAAATTTTGCCATGAGTGCATAATCATAACTAGATTCTTAGGTTTGTTTCATTGCTCCTAGAACAATCACACTTTCACTTGACCTAAGAAGATGTTTGACCACCCCCCTCGTTGTTGATTCTAGGAACCAAGGTTCAATATGGTGTGTATCAATAGATAAAGGAGTTCTAGAGGGACAAGAGGATCAAGGACTTAACAATGCTAGAGGGATATGTTAAGGTGTAGCTACGACGAATTAGGACCTTTAGCATTACACTTGATGATTACCCTTGGAAGTACGAAATTAGAATTTAAGAGTTTTGTTAGGCTTTAATGTTTTAAGCTCTATGAAACCAATCAGGTGTTAAGATCCTATTTTTTAGTGGAAATTATTTCCATACCCTTTGAGGCCTCATAAGAAGTGTTGATGTTTAGTATATTTAGATATTTTAAGAGGATCACATAGCAATAGTGAGTCTTTCCCAGTTAAGTGAGGTCAGAATGTGCATCAAAAGTCATGAACACTCGTTAACATACTATAGATACATGGGGGAAAGTTAATAACATTCAGAGTGAAGTTATGTATATGAGTTGACCTAAGAGGTAGTAGTCAGATATAAAGATCCCTTTTAGACTAATGATAAATTAATAGAGCCTACGGAGTCGGTTATTGTTCTGCATGAGGGTTGAATGATCCAAGGTGAGGGAAGTTGTTAGTCTTGCTCTTATGTCTTAGAATTAGTGGTTTAATTATGGGTAGACTTAAATGATTTAAAGGTAAAGATTTGATTTTAAACCTGATAGAAACTCGATTGACTATATATACATATGGTTAAGAGATGTTGATTTCATAGACAGACCTAGACGGATTTCGATAATATTTTGTGAACTCGACAGTTTGTAATTAGGATGCGACCATAAGTCAAATGATAATAGATTTATAGTCATTTAGGCTTCGATCCTTGCACCTGATAAGGCTACCTTTTTTAGTTACAAGGTTTGATTTAAGAAAATGCTTGGAACTCACATGGGGAAGCATAAAGCTTAGAGTTAGGAAGGGAGAACTTGACCTTCTATGCTATGACAAACGTAGTAGGTATAACTTAATAAATTTGGTTTAAGAACATGATTTATTTTGGGTTGTGAATAATAAGGGAGTTGGGTAAAAGTTTGGAGTTTTAAAGGGAATTATAAGGGTAAGACCAAGTATTATGTCTCAACTTTCAGTCATAAATAAACTTAGAAGAAATCAAGCTATAATGTGAGAGTTAAATCCACTAAAGGCTACTCCTATCCGGATGGCCAGCTGGTCAACGATAGACCGGATAGGAAATTGCTAGCTGACCGGCTCGATTGAGGAATGGTCAGATACACGGATCTACTCAGTGGCCTAGTTCGGTCGGCTAAAAGGATTTTAGCTGGCTATCCGGCAGAACAAAAGACTGACTGGATAGAAGAAGATTGGCTGGCTGAAAAACTCTATCCAGTTGTCTGCCTCGGTCGTCCGCCCCGGTTATCCGGATGGCCAAAAGACTACCCGAATAAAAAGGATTGGCCGGCTGAAAGATTCTACCAGGCTACCCGGCTCAGTCGTCTGCCTAGGCTGTCTGGCCAGATTGTTATCATCCGTTCTATGTGATTTTCGCTCAAGCGAGAATCTCCTCGCTTGAAAGAAATTATAGGAAAAAACAGGGGTTCTGGATGCTGTCATTTTCGCTTGAGCGAAGGAACTTTCGCTCAATCGAAAATCAGGTAGAATGCCTACTTCTGGGTCTCGCTCAAGCGAAAATATTTCGCTTGAGCAAAAATGTTTCGCTTGAGCAAAAATGTGCAATGTTGTTCCTTTTAAAACCCCTCTCTAGGGCATTCGAGACCATTCTAAACACTTTTCTTCACTTCCCTCTAACCACAGTAGGGGAGAGGAGTGAAGAGAGAGCTTGGGAGTGCTACCCAAGAGAGAAAAAATGAGGAGGAAGCTTGAGTGTGTGTCCTCAAGGAAGGGAGGAGCTAAGGAGATCCATCTCACCCCCTTCAACATCTCCATTTTCTACTCTAGAGGAGAGTATGGTTTACCCACTTACTTCCATCTCATATGAAATCCCTAAATGATCCCTACTCTATTTCCCCTTCTATTTTACTTGTGATTTGCTTGATTGATGATGTTGAGACTTGCCCTAGTGATGATATGCTGATGTTTATGCTTTTGGATTGTCGTGGAAATGCTTAGGCCATAGGGTTTTGGTATTTAGGGATTTTATTGAGAATATAATCATGTTTAACTCTCATGACATGTATATTAAGGCTCCCACTTGCATTATGATTTTGCTCATGTCACAGATTCATACACATGAAAAAAGAAATTTGAGGCGTTTTCAAACCAATGAAGAAAAAGAAAAGAAATTTGAGGCATCTTCAGACCAAAGAAGAAAAATGAAAGAAATTTAAGGGTCTTTGGACCAAAGAGAAAAAAAAATGAAAGATAAAAGCAATGCATCCTTGATTTCTGATAAAACAAGATGAGATATTTATGGCCACCAAAAAGACGTTTCTGGTTTCAATTTTTGGGCGCTCAGTTCTTAAGAGGATAAGTGAAAACACCCCGAGGAGTTGGTGATGAGGATATGACCCAGAGCAAGACACTTGAAGAACTTGGGGGACCAATGACAAGGGCACATGCAAGAAAAGCAAAGGAAGCTCTACAACTTATGCTGGCATCCTTACATTCAAAGGGGGCAATCCTTAAGGAGCAGCCTTCCAAAATTGTTCTTTGCCTTAAGCTTAAAGAAGAAGATGACAAGGCTTTAATTAAAGCCAGTTATCTTAATTCCAAATTCAAGAAGAACAATTTGCAAATTGTTGGGCGGCCAACATAATTTCTTTTTCTTCAATAAGTTGGCTGAATTATTTTGCTTAAAAATAAAAGCATAAAAGGCTGATACAACTAGCTACATGGTGGGCGACCAACTAAGGAGTTATTGGCTGAATTATGATGTTTGAACAATTACAAAAGCAAGGGCGGCTGAATCAATTCAAGAGACAAAGGGAGTTACAATATTACTTGCCAATCAAAGAGGGAGCTGTTACAAATTGAAGGAGGAAGACAATATTTCAATGTTGGGTGGTTACACTTTAAATGGAACGCATAATCATCAATTTTTTGGCTGTTATGTCTCCAAGTAATTGCGGCCACACATGGTTGATTTATTCCCTTGTTAATTCTTGTTGGATGGTTACAATTTGCTTGTAATTGGGGCGACTACATGTAGTAATTGTAGGCTGAATGTTGCTGGTAGTTTTCATTGTTTTAGTTTAATATCTAATGGTAGAATTAAGTGGGCTGCATGGTAGCTGAATGGGGGGGCATTTTCGGAAGAAATGGGCGTGGATTGCATGGATGAATTCATGCCCTATTAGACTTGGTTTGTAAGGACTATAAATACCCATGTACATGCATGCAAGAAGTTTTAAGTTGGAATCAGAATTTTAATCATATTGGAGAGTGTTTCTCTAATTTTCTTGCTTAGTCAAGCGTTGAGGTTTATCAAAGGTTTATCACCTTTGTGTGTTTAATCTCAAGGACTTATCTTTCATCCTTGAAAGTGTGACGTCCATCCTATCTTCTTCTTCTACGAATTTCCTTTTTCTCTTAGTCAAAATCTTCATCTTTTGCTTAAGAACTTGTCTTAGTTTTGCGCATGAAACTCATCAAGTTTTGAGGTTGAATTTATTCAATTGAAAGTTTAAATTATCATCAAAAGTTTGAAAATCCAAAAATTTGATACAATCAAGAAAAGAATATTGAAAAGAAAAGAAAAGTGTATGAAATCAAGTGCTTAAAGAAATGTTAATGTTTTCAGCCTTATAATTTCTAAAGGTCCTAAGTTCGAACCCTATTTCTCCTAAAGGTTTCACATTAGTTGGGTTAAACATCAGAGGTTTCCATGTATTTGAATGATTTATTTTAGTATGATTTGTTATGAATGAATATATATATATATATGTTAAGTGATGCATCTTCATTTACCTGTTACCCTACACTGTTGAGTCTCAAGACTTTGAAAGTCTAAGATTTTGGTGAGTACAAACCTAAGATAAACTTTTCTATATTATGCAGTTTTACTAATGGATGTTCAATGTTTTCAGATATGTGAAAAGAGTAAATATTCACAAGCTATCTGAAATGTATCATGGTTCTGAAGGAAGTCATATCTGAAGAAGCTTAAGGCGTTCCGAAGCAACTAGTTCAGAAGCACTATCTGAAGGCTGAAGACTGAAGTTATGTCTAAAGAGCTGAAGTTTTGTCTGAAATCTGAAGCACTATCTGAAGTCAGAAGACTAAAGAGCTGTTTGCATGCATGTACATGGGTATTTATAGTCCTTACAAACCAAGTCTAATAGGGTATGAATGCAGCCATTCAATTCATGCCTATTTCTTCCTAAAATGTCCCCGATTCAGCTACCATGCAGCCCATTTAATTCTACTATTAGATATTAACTAAAACAATGAAAACCACCAGCAAAATTCAGCCTACCAATACTACATGTAGCCGCCCTAATTACAAGCAAATTGTAACCATCCAACAAGAATTAACAAGGGAATAAATCAACCATGTGTAGCCGCAATTACTTGTAGACATAACAGCCAAAACAATTGATGATTATAAGTCCCATTTAAATTGTAACCGCCCAGCATTGAAATATTGTCTTCCTCCTTCAATTTGTAACAGCTCCCTCTTTGATTGGCAAGTAATTTTGTAACTCCCTTTGTCTCTTGAATTGATTCAGCCGCCTCTTGCTTTTGTTACCGTCCAAACATCATAATTCAGCTAATATGATCCAAGCTGGCCGCCCACCATGTAGAGAAAGTAATAGCCAAATTAGTCTTGATGTGGAGCATAATTCAGCCTACTATTCTTGCATCAACCTGGTTGGATTCACATCACCAACGCCTAAAAATTTGAGTGAAGTAAGAAGTTTTCATGGATTAGCCAGTTTCTATAGGAGGTTTGTTAAAGACTTTAGTACTTTAGCTGCACCCCTTAATGAAATTATTAAAAAGAATGTGGGTTTTAAGTGGGAAGAGAAGCAAGAGGCGGCCTTTGCTGCCCTAAAAAATGGGCTGACTCATGCGCCTATTTTAGCCTTGCCTAACTTTGCAAAATCTTTTGAATTGGAATATGATGCATCAAATGTAGGCATAAGGGCTATTTGCTGCAAGATGGACATCAAATTGCTTATTTTAGTGAAAAATTAAGTGGAGCTGCACTTAATTATTCAACCTATGATAAGGAGTTGTATGCTTTGGTAAGAACTCTAAAAACTTGGCAACATTATTTGCTACCCAAGGAATTTGTCATACATAGTGATCATGAGTCCTTGAAATATTTGAAAGGACAAGGTAAGCTAAACAAGAGACATGCTAAATGGGTAGAATATTTAGAGCAATTTCCATATGTAATTAAGCATAAGAAAGGTAAGGGAAACATAGTAGCTGATGCACTTTCTAGGAGGCATGCATTACTATCTATGTTAGAAACAAAGTTGTTTGGCCTTGAATCTTTGAAGAGCATGTATGAAAATGATGATGATTTTGCTAGAATTTTTGCTTCATGTGAAAAATATTCTGAAAATGGTTACTTTAGGCAAAATGGATTTTTATTTAAAACCAATAAATTATGTGTGCCTAAAAGATCCATTAGAGAATTGCTTTTGCGTGAATCACATAATGGGGGTTTGATGGGTCATTTTGGTATTCAAAAGACCTTGGAAATTTTACAAGAACGTTTCTTTTGGCCCCACATGAAACGTGATGTGCAAAAATTTTGTGATAATTGCATTGTTTGTAACAAAACAAAATCTAAAGTTAAGCCTCATGGATCGTATAATCCTTTTCCTGTACCAGAATTTCCTTGGACTGATATTTCCATGGATTTTGTTTTAGGGCTGCCTAAAACAAAGAACGGAAAAGATTCTGTTTTTGTTGTTGTTGATTGGTTCTCAAAGATGGCGCATTTTATACCATGCAAAAAGGTGGATGATGTTTGTCATGTGGCTGACTTATTTTTCAAGGAAATAGTGAGGCTACTTGGATTACCAAGAAGTATAGTAAGTGATAGAGATGCGAAATTTCTTGGTCATTTTTGGAGGACTTTGTGGGGAAAGATTGGAACCAAATTGTTGTTTTCTATTACTTGCCATCCCCAAACTGATGGTCAAACAGAGGTGGTTAATAGGACATTAGGCACATTGCTTAGGACTATTTTAAATAAAAATATTAAGTCTTGGGAGGAATGTTTGCCTCATGTTGAATTTGCTTATAATAGGGCTATCCATAGTACTACAAATTGCTCACCTTTTAAGATAGTTTATGGATTTAACCCTTTAACTCCTCTTGATTTGCTGCCTTTGCTAACATTTCTATGTTTAAGCATGATGAAGCGCAGGCTAAGGCTGAGTATGTAAGAAAAAATGCATGAAAAAGTGAAGGCACAAATTGAAAAGAAGAATGAAAGTTATGCCAAGCAAGCTAACAAAGGGAGGAAGAAAGTTGTGTTCAATCCAGGTGATTGGGTTTGGATGCACATGAGGAAGGAGAGGTTTCCTGAACAAAGGAAATCTAAACTTCTACCTAGGGGAGATGGACCTTTTCAAGTTCTAGAAAGGATCAATGATAATGCCTATAAGATTGATCTTCCAGGTGATTATAAGTTAAATGCAACTTACAATGTTTCTGATTTATCTCTTTTTGATGCAGATGAAGAAGCTACTGATTTGAGGACAAATCCTTTTCAAGAGGGGGGAGTGATGGGGATATGACCCAGAGTAAGGCACTTGAAAGGACTTGGGGGGACCAATGACAAGGGCATAGGCAAGAAAAGCAAAGGAAGCTCTATAACTTATGGTGGCATCCTTACATTCAAAGGGGGCAATCCTTAGGGAGCAGCCTTCCAAAATTGTTTTTTGCCTTAAGCTTGAAGAAGAAGATGACATGGCTTTAATTAAATCCCATTTATCTTAATTCCAAATTCAAGAAGAACAATTTGCAAATTGTTGGGTGGCCAACATAATTCCTTTTTTTTTTTCAATAAGTTGGTTGAATTATTTTGCTTTAAAATAAAAGCATAAAAGGTTGATACAACTAGCTACATGGTGGGCGGCCAACTAAGGAGTTATTGGCTGAATTATGATGTTTGGACAGTTACAGAAGCAAGGGGCGGCTGAATCAATTCAAGAGACAAAGAGAGTTACAAAATTACTTGCCAATCAAAGAGGGAGTTGTTACAAATTGAAGGAGGAAGACAACATTTCAATGTTGGGCGGTTACACTTTAAATGGGACGTATAATCATCAATTTTTTTGGCTGTTATGTCTACAAGTAATTGCGGCCACACATGGTTGATTTATTCCTTTGTTAATTCTTGTTGGAAGGTTACAATATGCTTGTAATTGGGGCGACTACATGTAGTAATTGTAGGCTGAATGTTGCTGGTAGTTTTCATTGTTTTAGTTTAATATCTAATAGTAGAATTAAGTGGGCTACATGGTAGCTGAATGGGGGGCATTTTAGGAAGAAATGGGCATGGATTGCATGGCTGAATTCATGCCCTATTAGACTTGGTTTGTAAGGACTATAAATACCCATGTACATGCATGCAAGAAGTTTTAAGTTGGAATTAGAATTTTAATAATATTGGAGAGTGTTTCTCTAATTTGCTTGCTTAGTCAAGAGTTGAGGTTTATCACCTTTGTGTGTTTAATCTCAAGGACTTATCTTTCATCCTTGAAAGTGTGACGTCCATCATATCTTCTTCTTCTACGAATTTCCTTTTTCTCTTAGTCAAAATCTTCATCTTTTGCTTAAGAACTTGTCTTAGTTTTGCGCATGAAACTCATCAAGTTTTGAGGCTGAATTTATTCAATTGAAAGTTTAAATTATCGTCCAAAATTTGAAAATCCAAAAATTTGATACAATCAAGAAAAGAATATTGAAAAGAAAAGAAAAATGTATGAAAATCAAGTGCTTAAAGAAATGTTCATGTTTTCAGCCTTATAATTTCTAAAGGTCCTAAGTTCGAACCCTAATTCTTGTAAGGGGTTCACATCATTTGGTCATCAGAGCTCCGGTTATTAGAAATTCAAAGGCTATTTCTGAATTCTTTCTTTCTAACATTTGCTATTTCTTTTTATTATTCTTAGCTTTTCTTGTTTTTATTTTTTTGACAACACATAGCTTGGTAGATTTCTTGATATTTCCTCCTTTTGAATTAGTAAGAATTCAAGATAAATAGAGAGGAAAAAGGCAAGAGAGTTACATTATAGTAAAAGCACATTTGTTGAGTGCAAACACTAGGGTGTGGTGAGGTTATTAAACAGTTAACATCAAATTTTTTTGTTACTTTGGTTTATTTGATTGTCATGGCAGAAAGGGTTGTTGAAAATCGTGATCTCCATCAACAAATTGTTGCACTTTCTCAACACTTGGAGAGGATGATGAAGCAAAAATATGATGAGTTGCATGCTAGGTTGGATTAATTGGAGGCCAAACCACCACCTGAAGTAGAAAGAGAAAGGCCGAATAGAAATGAAGGAAGAATAGAAGGAGTTAAGCTGACTTTGCCTCCTTTCAAAGGTCGCAGTGATCCAGAAGCCTATTTGGAGTGGGAACTCAAAATTGAGCATATCTTTGCCTGTAACAACTACACAGAGGCGCAAAAGATAAAACTTGCTGCTGCTGAATTTTCTGATTATGCTCTTATTTGGTGGAATAAGTTTCAGAAGGAGAGGCTCAGAAATGAAGAACCAACAGTATGTTCCATCTAGTTTCCAAAGAGATTTGAATCTGAAGTTACAAAAGTTGACCCAAGGGAGCAAAGGAGTTGAGGAGTTCTACAAGGAAATGGAGGTGCTTATGATGCAAGCCAAAATTGTTGAAGACCCGGAGGTAACTATGGCTCGTTTCCTTAATGGTTTGAATAATGATATTAGAGATATTATAGAACTGCAAGAATATGTGGAGATGGATGACTTGTTGCACAAAGCTATTCAAGTAGGGCAACAGCTTTAAAGAAAAGGAGCAACAAGGAAGAGTTCTACCAATTTTCCCACAAATTGGAAGGACAAAGTAAAGAAGAAGGAGTTGAAATGTCCAATCAGGGCGCATCATCTTCTCAAGGCAAAACACCTCCAAAAGTTGCCGAACCGGTTCCTAAAAAGGGAAGAGAGGTAAAATGTAAAAAGTGCCTAGGTTTGGGACATTATGCTTTTGAGTGTCCTACTAAGAAGACTATTCTTCTTAAGGACAATGGAGAGTATACCAGTGAATCTGAAGATGAAAGGGAGGCTAGTGATGATGATACCACAACTGAAGTTGGAGAGGTCTACATGATTAGGAGACTTCTTGGAAGCCAAACCACGACCATGGAAGCAAACCAAAGAGAGAACATTTTTCATACCAGGTGTTCTGTCAATGGTAAGATTTGTTTAGTAATAATTGATGGTGGCAGTTGTACTAACGTGGTTAGTGCTAGATTGGTGTCAAAGATGAACATGGACACAAAGCCACATCCTAGGCCATACAAGCTTCAATGGCTTAGTGAAGGGGATGAGGTGCACGTGAAAAGGCAAGCTGAAATTCAATTTTCCATTGGAAAATATCAAGATAAAGTGTTGTATGACGTAGTTCCAATGGAGGCCAGCCATATTCTCTTGGGCAGACCATGGTAGTTTGATACAAAATCCATCCATGATGGTTTCACTAACAAAATTTCTTTCATGTTTCAGGATAGAAAGGTGGTTCTTAAACCTTTGTCACCAAAGGAAGTGAGTGAGGATCAAATAAAATTAAGAGAAAAGATGGCTCAAGAGAGAAAGAGCGAAACACTTGAGAGTGAGGAAAATAAAAAGAAAAAGAGAGAAATATTTGAGAGCAAACAGTTATGTTTAGCAAGAGAAAAAGAAGTGAGGAGAGTGCTTTGCGCAAGACAACCTCTCTACCTATTGATTTGCCAAAATCAATTGTTGCATGCTAACCACTTTGATAACTATGATTTGCCTCTTTCTATTAAGTCTCTTTTGCAGGATTATGAAGATGTGTTTCCAGCTAATGTTCCTGATGGACTACCACCTTTGAGGGGGATTGAGCACCATATTGATCTCATTCCAGGAGCATCACTACCCAACCGTCCAGCTTATAGAAGCAATCCACAAGAAACCAAGGAAATTGAAAGACAAGTGGCTGAGCTAATAAGCAAAGGATGGGTGAGAAACAGCATGAGTCCATACGTTGTACCTGTCATCTTGGTACCAAAAAAGGATGGATCATGGAGAATGTAACATCCCAAAATTTAGAAATATAATTTAAATACGATGACTTTAGCGATAAAAATAGAAGTTACATAATAATAATAGTAAATATTAGTATAATTGTATTTATGAGATAATAATATAATATTATAAATATTAGGAGAGACGTCAGATTAGTAGGATCTTAATCAGATATGTTTATATTGAATATAATAATATTATTATTAAGGGATAAGTCATAAGATTGCAATTAACATTAATTGTTATAAATATAGTAATTATTATATTAATAAAATAATATCAAGATTAATAAAGATAATCTTATGAGAGATATTGATGAGGTCATGACCCAAAACAAGGCACTTGAAGGACTTGGGGGACCCATGACTAGAGCAAGGGCAAAGAAGGCAAAAGAGGCTTTGCAGCTGATAGTGACAACCCTACAAGCCAAGGGCGCAGACTTTAAAGAACAAACCCCTAAAATTGTTCTTTGTCTCAAGCATGAGGAAGAGTATGGTAGCATGGAATTCAATGAAGTCCAGTTGCCATTAATGTACAAATCCACTTGAAAACAAGGAAAGGGGGAGAAGGGGGCGGCCAAGTAGGTTGGGGCGGCCAAAAGGAGTGCAAGGCTGAATTGTTTTCTTTATTTTATGGCTTTCAATAAGAGTTATGTGGTTGTTACATGCATATTGAAGTGGCTGGTTGGTTACAAAAGAAATTGAAGGGAATTGAAGCTACAACGGTTACAAGGAGACAATGCATTAAATGCTGGCAGTTACAAATTGAAGCACATATTTGTGCTCTTAATCATGCGGCCAACATGTGAAGAAAATGGCTGAATGTTAACCTATTTTGAGCGGCCAATGAAGAAGCAATAAAAGCCTAATTCATGAGCCATTCAAGGTGTTTAACATGTGAGGAAATTAGCTACTTGAAGACCCTTTATGGGGGCGGCCAACACATGATTATTGTGTGTTATTTCCATTCATTTTGTAACCAATTTTGCTGAGTTGTTTTACTTAAGGTGGGCGGCCAATATAGGTTATAGTTGGCTGAATTTTATTGTTTCATTAAGGGTTTTGATGACTAGTCACTAGGGTAACAAAGTGGGCGGCCACATAGGAGAAAATAGGTTTAGTTTAATTATTTTATTTCTTTTTTCTACATTGTAATATTGCATGGTGCACATGAGACTATTTAAGGAACATGCAAGCCATGCAAAAGTTTTTTAGAATGTTTATGCTAAAATTATCAATCAAAGGGAGTGTTTCTCTTATTTTCTTGACTTGTCAAGAGTGAGGTTTATCAAAGGTTCTTCACCTTTGTGTGTGCAATCTCAAGGACTTATCTTTCAAGCCTTGAAAGTGTGACGTCCAACTTTCTCTTCTTCTTGTTATTCTTCTACTTTCTAAGACAAGAAACTAAATTCTATGCGTGGATGCTTGATTGTATGTGAATTACTATTCAAGTTCAAAAGGGCTTAGTAACATTTCTTGTTAAGAAAAAGATTACTATCTTCAAGTTACAATTATTTCGTTTATCAAATTTTAGAAAAGAAAATCAAAGAAAACAGAAAAGAAAGAAAATACAAGTGTTTCAAGAAAAGTACAAGATTCAGCCTCATATTTCTAAAAGTTCCTTATTTCGAACATTATGGTTCATATCAGATATGGTTAGTGTTTTAAATTAGGATAAGGTTTTAAAATAGGAATACTGAGAGATCACAAGGATTAAGGGTAAGAATCAATACAAATTTAGGATAAGATTTAATTATAAGATTTGAATTTAAATTTGAATATAGACGGATAAGGACTCTATAATATCCTAATAATTCCTAATGAATAAATAAAATAAAATAAGATTTATGAAGAAAATAATAATAATATCATTATATTATTATGTTTAAAAAAAGATATTATTTAATTAAAAAGGGTAATGGGTGGGTAGGAGTATGCCCAACTCAGTTAGATATTTAAATAGGGGGATGGTTATCTATTTCACCCTATTAGCTTTCAAACGTTAGATAACCAAACCCTAGGGAAGAGAGAAGCAATTTCACAAGGAGGATGTGCCGCAGAGTAGATTAGCAAGAGAGTTCTATCTTTTGTTTCTGATTGTCAACTCTAAGGTACGATGGGGGAGAGGGTGCTGCTTGTATGTGTATGTAGGGGTGAATGGTTAGTGAGAATAACCTCTAAAGTTTAATAATTAAAATCAATATACGAATATGTGTTGTTTTGAGATGAAAATCTGTGATTTGATGCTTATGTGTGTTAATCTTGATGAATCTTGTTTGAATTGAATGAGAGTAATGAGAATAGTGAGAAGGGGATTATAAGGGTTTGATGATTTGGGGATTTTGATGATTAATTGTGAATTTGTTGTAAAGATTGAGTCTTTGGTCGATTTTATGCGGTATAATCGTATAATATTGATGTATTGATGATGAGGAATGATTAGAGGATGAATATAAGGGTTTAAAAAGGATAAAAATCGCAAGAACTGTAATTTCCTGTCGCGGGTAATCGATTACAGTAGGTTGTAATCGATTACCAGAGGTTTTGTTTGCAGGTAATCGATTACCATGGGTGTGTAATCGATTACCAGAGATTTTGGTTGCAGGTAATCGATTACAGGGGTCTTGTAATCGACTACCAGAGAGGTGTTTTGCAGGTAATCGATTGCAGGAGTCTTGTAATCGATTACCAGAGTGGTTTTGGTGATCTTAATGTTTGATGATGATTGGTATACCTTAATTTGGTTCGAATATGAATATATGAGTATGTCCTTGATGATAGATGTTTATTATGATGAATATTGATGATTGATTGATGATTTTTATGATGCTTATGATGATGATGATTGATGGATGATATTTATGATGATTATGAAGATGATGATTGAGTGATGATATTTATGATGATGATGTGTGATGATTTATGATGATAATGATGATTGACGATGTTTGATGATGATGATGTATATATCTTTACGATGTTGATTATGCATTGAGCATATGAGATGTGATTCGATGATGATTATGCATTGGGCATATGAGATGTGGTGTCTGAGATACACGAGCCCAAGAGAGGGGCGTTGAGCAACACTATCGACCTGTGTGGTGATTAACGGTAATGTTGTGTGCGAAACTTACCGGCCTGTGTGGTGATTAACAGTAGGTAGACCATGATGGGGACATTCTTGCACAAGCCTAGAGTGGGGTGAAGTGCAACTTACCGGCCTGTGTGGTGTATAACGGTAGGGTTGTTCTTTGTGGGGCGGATGTCTCTGTACAAGCCTACCGGCCTGTGTGGTGATTAACGGTAGTGTTTGTGCAACTTACCGGCATGTGTGGTGATTAACGGTAAGGCCATAACTGGTAACAACTAGGGTGATTGACAAGGTGCACCCATTGTGCGGAGTTCCAAGTCATGATCCTTGGGATGAGGTGTTGATGAGGTGTTGATGAGAATGATGAGGTTTGGTGTGCATGAACATGCATTGCATTTAATGATGAAATTGATTGTTGTTATGATGATATGAGTATTAATGATGACGTGAATATTATGTGTTAAGAATAGAGTATGTGTTTTCTTGGTGAACTATTATGTGTTACTTATATAATTATGATGAGTATATTGATGAGTGTCATATGATGATTTATTCATTTTATTGATGAATATTATGTGATGTGTATTTGATGAATGATTATATGATGAACATGGTGTTGTGCTATGTGTGGGTGAGGATGGGGTAGCCTCTATGTGCATGTATGAGTTGGTATTCTTTTCCTCACCGTTTCTATCTGTGGTTATCTTTTACAGGTGACGACGATGACACCAACGGGGTCGAGTATTGAGTAATGGGGATTCGTTCTGATACTTGTGACATCAGGGCTTAGTAATAGGGGTTTTATTTTATGAAAACTATTTTTAGTGCCTTACATGGCCAATAAGGACGTTTTGATGTTGATAATTGAGATTTTGATGTTTTAATTACTTTGAAAATGGTTGACCTTAATTTCTGTTTTAATTCAGTTGCTTTGAATCAATGACGTTTTGATGAGAGATATGTGAACCTTTTTACCCAATGTGGTTTGTTATTTCCTAAGTCTCCCGCTTCGTTGAATGTATAAGAGTTTGGGATAGAGGGGTGTCACAGAGAATGTGTTATGACTGTAGAGCCATAAACAACATCACCATTAAGTATCGTCATCCTATTCCTAGGTTAGATGATTTACTTGATGAACTTCATGGTGCATGTATGTTTTCAAAAATTGATCTTAAAAGTGGCTATAATCAGATACGCATAAGAGAGGGTGATGATTGGTTCTCAAAGATGGCACATTTTATACCTTGCAAAAAGGTGGATGATGCTTGTCATGTGGCTGACTTATTTTTCAAGGAAATTGTGAGGCTACATGGATTACCAAGAAGTATAGTAAGTGATAGAGAAGCGAAATTTCTTGGTCATTTTTGGAGGACTTTGTGGGGAAAGCTTGGAACCAAATTGTTGTTTTCTATATTACTTGCCATCCCCAAACTGATGGTCAAACATAGGTGGTGAATAGGACATTAGGCACATTGTTTAGGACTATTTTAAATAAAAATATTAAGTCTTGGGAGGAATGTTTGCCTCATGTTGAATAGGGTTGTCCATAGTACTACAAATTGCTCACCTTTTGAGATGGTTTATGGATTTAACCCTTTAACTCCTTTTGATTTACTACCTTTGCCTAACATTTCTATCTTTAAGCATGATGAAGCGCAGGCTAAGGCTGAGTATGTAAAAAAATAAATGAAAAAGTGAAGGCACAAATTGAAAAGAAGAATGAAAGTTATGCCAAGCAAGCTAACAAAGGGAGGAAGAAAGTTGTATTCAATCCTGGTGATTGGGTTTGGGTGCACATGAGGAAGGAGAGGTTTCCTGAACAAAGGAAATCTAAATTTCTACCTAGGGGAGATGAACCTTTTCAAGTTCTAGAAAGGATCAATGGCAATGCCTATAAGATTGATCTTCCAGGTGATTATAAGTTAAATGCAACTTTCAATGTTTATGATTTATCTCTTTTTGATGCAGATGAAGAAGCTACTGATTTGAGGACAAATCCTTTTCAAGAGGGGGGAGTGATGAGGATATGACCCAGAGCAAGGCACTTGAAAGGACTTGGGGAACCAATGACAAGGGCACAGGCAAGAAAAGCAAAGGAAGCTCTTTAACTTATGGTGGCATCCTTACATTCAAAGGGGGCAATCCTTAAGGAGCAGCCTTCCAAAATTGTTCTTTGCCTTAAGCTTGAAGAAGAAGATGACATGGCTTTAATTAAAGCTCAGTTATCTTAATTCCAAATTCAAGAAGAACAATTTGCAAATTGTTGGGCGGCCAACATAATTTATTTTTTTTTCAATAAGTTGGCTGAATTATTTTGCTTTAAAATAAAAGCATAAAAGGTTGATACAATTAGCCACATGGTGGGCGGCCAACTAAGGAGTCATTGGCTTAATTATGATGTTTGGATAGTTATAAAAGCAAGGGGAGGCTGAATCAATTCAAGAGACAAAGGGAGTTACAAAATTACTTGCCAATCAAAGAGGGAGCTGTTACAAATTGAAGGAGGAAGACAACATTTCAATGTTGGGCGGTTACACTTTAAATGGGACGCATAATCATCAAATTTTTGGCTGTTATGTCTACAAGTAATTGCGGCCACACATGGCTGATTGATTCCCTTGTTAATTCTTGTTGGATGGTTACAATTTGCTTGTAATTGGGGCGGCTACATGTAGTAATTGTAGGTTGAATGTTGTTGGTAGTTTTCATTGTTTTAGTTTAATATCTAATAGTAGGATTAAGTGGGCTGCATCGTAGCTGAATGAGGGGTATTTTCGGAAGAAATGGGCGTGGATTGCATGGCTGAATTCATGCCCTATTAGACTTGGTTTGTAAGGACTATAAATACCCATGTACATGCATGCACGAAGTTTTAAGTTGGAATCAGAATTTTAATCATATTGGAGAGTGTTTCTCTAATTTTCTTACTTAATCAAGAGTTGAGGTTTATCAAAGGTTTATCACCTTTGTGTGTTTAATCTCAAGGACTTATCTTTCATCCTTGAAAGTGTGACGTCCATCCTATCTTCTTCTTCTACGAATTTCCTTTTTCTCTTAGTCAAAATCTTCATCTTTTGCTTAAGAACTTGTCTTAGTTTTGCGCATGAAACTCATCAAGTTTTGAGGCTGAATTTATTCAATTGAAAGTTTAAATTATCATCCAAAATTTGAAAATCCAAAAATTTGATACAATCAAGAAAAAAATATTGAAAAGAAAAGAAAAATGTATGAAATCAAGTGCTTAAAGAAATGTTCATGTTTTCAGTCTTATAATTTCTAAAGGTCCTAAGTTCAAACCCTAATTCTCCTAAAGGTTTCACATCAGTTGGGTTAAACATCAGAGGTTTCCGTGTGTTTGAATTATTTATTTTAGTATGATTTGTTATGAATGAATATATATATATATATATATATGTTAAATGATGCATCTTCATTTACCTGTTACCCTACGTTGTTGAGTCTAAAGACTTTGAAAGTATAAGATTTTGGTGAGTACAAACCTAAGATAAACTTTTCTATACTATGTAGTTTTACTGATGGATGTTCTATTGTTTCAGATATATGAAAAGAGTAAATATTCACACGCTATCTGAAATGTATCATGGTTCTGAAGGAAGTCATATCTGAAGAAGCTTAAGGCGTTCCGAAGCAACTAGTTCAGAAGCATTATCTGAAGGCTGAAGACTGAAGTTATGTCTGAAGATCTGAAGTTTTGTCTGAAATTTGAAGCACTATCTGAAGTTAGAAGACTTAAAAGTTGTCTGAAGCCAAGCCGTCTGAAACCAAGGGTCTGACTGATACGAAAAATTTAAGAGATTGTCACTTTCCTTCATGCAACCTCGCAACATTAATCAGGAAGTACGAAAGAGCACTTTTGACTGAAGTTTGAAATAGAAGTCAAATGATGAAAGTCTACATTGTCGGAGTTTTATCTCACAACGGGATGAATGGCATTAAATTCTATCTCTTTCCTTCACGCAATCTCTGAGAGCTACCCTGACCTAGAATCATAGAAGATAGCTGCTCTAGCTAGTGCTCTAGAAAGAAAAGAGAAAGCAGAAGAGGAGAAGAAGAAGAAGGAACAATAAGATCTTTATTTTGTCTTAGCTAAGGCTGCTCAAGAAGCCTATATTGAAGATCTGAAGCTAGAACAACAGGATGCCTCCCAAACGAAGAGAAAGAGAAAGACCAAGAGGTTAGCTGTGAAAAAGAAACCAAAATTCATTGTTCTTGCTAATGCTCAAGTTGAGAAGAGGATAACCAGAAGGGCTAGTGCTGAAGTTGCCCAAGTTCATATGGCTACAGTCTAAGCTGCTTCCTTGGCTGAGCTAAAAAAGAAGAATAGGGAGAAGAGGAAGAAAAATCTTCTAAAAAGGATCTTGAGGAGACCAAGATGCCTGAAGAACCCAAACTGGTCTCGGGTAATTTCCGGGCTTTGTAACCCAGTCCGCAAAAGTCTACAACCCGTATTGGGTCGGGTTAAATATCCGTAAATACCCGATAAAAAGTAGGGCTCAAATCCTTATTTTAAAAGTTTGAATAACTCCAAAGTTTGTTAAGGTTTTGTTATACTTTAAAAGGGTGATGATTTTTCCACACCCCTTTATGTTACACCATTTTTCACACCTTAATTTTGTCTATCTTTCTTTTCATTTCTATTAGATTAAAATATTATTTTAAATGAATCCAACACGTTAAAGTATTATAATGCCACTTTAAACGAATCCAACACATTAAAATATCACTTTTCCAATAAATAATAAATGAATCTATAACACTACCTCTGTTCTTTTTTAACTGTCCACCTAGACAAAAAAAACAAATAGATTAAGAAATGTAATTATTACTCTTGTTTTCATGAAAATAATTTTTAAATCACCACAAAATCTACTGGATACTTAAACTTGTCCACTTTTAGAGGCAAGTCTTCAATTATCCCATAAGGATATGCTTTGGACTTGTTTGCCAGTAGTAAGGCTACATTTGCAGGTTTGACATTTAAATCACCCAGTCTTTTGAACAATGATAAAGGCATCAGATTGATGCTAGCTCCAAGGTCTAGCAACGCCTTTGTGACTGGTAAAGTACCAACAGTGACTGGTACAGTGAATCTACCTGGATCTAATGACTTCTATAATTTGTAAATCCTTTCTGACTTTTCCACCTCCATCTCAACTTCCTCTAAATTTGTACTTGGTTGGCCATATTCTTCCACAATATCTTCTTCTAGCAGCTCCTCTTCAGATGTTAAGTCATCCTCCAATTCATTTTCCCTTGATGTGTTACTGTTTGTAGTAACTGCATTGCATTGCTCCTTGGGATTTGTTTGGGTGTTAGCAGTGAATTACCCCTTATTATGTTCTGCCATATCCTTTGCTAATTGACCGACTTGTGTCTCTACATTTCTGAGGGATGCATCTGTATTCATCTTGTAGGCTTCAAACGACTGTATAAGAGCATCAACTTTCTCATCCAGTTTTGACAACCTATCATGTACTGGAGTGTAGCTTTGTTTCTGTTGCTGCTGATAGGGAGTCTGTCTATTGGTTGTCCCTGCATCTTGTCTCCATCCAGAATTGTTGTTCTCATTATTTTTCCAACCTTGTGAAAAATTGTTTGAGAACTGGTTGTTATTGGAGAAATTTCCTGGCTTCCCTTGATTGCCCATGTAGTTAACTTGTTCTTCCTGGATCTCTTGAAAAGAGCAATGACCATTGGGATGATCACCTCCACAAAAATCACAAGTTAATTGTGGGGACTGGCTAGGATGAGACTGGACTGGATGCAACTGTTGAGGAAGTGTATTCATCTGCTTGGTGAGTGCTTCTAACTGTTGAGTAATGAGCTTATTCTGAGCCAAAAGTGCATCAGTAGAGTTCAACTCTAACACTCCCTTCTTCTGAACTGATTGTCTTCCATGCTGAGCTTGCTAATCATGCAAAATTGTCAATAATTCTGGTGGCTTGCTTTGCATCCACTGACATAATTGTGCCTCCTACTGCAACATCTATGATCATCTTTGTGTCGGGTCTGAGTCCATTGCAGAAGATGTTTAGTTGTGCAACATCCTCCAGGCCATGATTGGGAAACTTTCTTAGCAAAGATTTGAATCTCTCCCAAGCCTCACATAATGGTTCATCTGCTCCCTGCCTGAATGTGGAGATATCTGACTTAGCCTTGATATAGCGAGATGGTGGAAAGAATCTTTTCAAGAACTTCTCTTCCACAACGCTCCAACTAGTCAAACTTTGATTGAGGTGAGACTTCAGCCATTCCTTAGCTTTTCCTATTAAAGAGAAAGGAAATAAACATAAGTAAACAGATTCAAGTTCACCTTCCTCAAAACCCTTGGTACCAATCAATTCGTAAAAAGTAGAAAGATGAGTGTGTGGATCTTCATGATCCAATCTTGTGAATTGATGGGCACTAATGAGACTCAAGAATGTTGGCTTCATCTCCAAAGATTTTGCAGTAGCAGGTACAACTATGCTTGAGAAGTATCGAGGCCCTTGTTGCATGACATAATCTCCTAATGTCCTTCTTGGTGGAACTGGTGGTCTTTCTTCAGCCATCTTTCCTTCACTAGAGAGTATTTAAATTTTCTTCTCGATTTCTTCCTTGTCTTCTCCTCCTGTTTCTGCTCCTGTTCCTTCTAGATGTCCTTTCTATCTCAAGATCAATATTAATTGATTTTGAGACACTTGTCCTCGCAAGAGCATAAATCAAGAAGCTTGAACAAAGGTTAGTTCGAAAGAGAGGAACAAAATAAAATAAATTTTTCTAAAAATTAAAAATCCTAAAAATAAAATAAAGTAAAAGAATTAAATTCCTAAAAGAAAAGAAAAATAAAAGAAAATAAAAATATTCACAACTTGATAAGATAGACCTCCCGAGAATTTAAATTTGAAACACCGTTCCTCGGCAACGGCTCCAAAAATACTTTTTGAGATCTTGGCAAGTGTATCAATATCACAATAGTATAATAGTAAGAGAGAAGGGTTGTCGTATCCACAAGGAACGGTACAAAATAAATTCTAGTGATCACACTTATCAAGTAAGAGCATATTTGAAAGTTTGTTTGTGAAGATTGCAATAATGAATAAAAGAAAAGATAAGAGAGAGAGAGAGAGAGAAAATAAGGATAAGATTGAGCAAATTATGGAAACTCGGATTGAACTTCGTCTATCACACCCCTCTTTTATTTGGAAACCAATGAAATCTAAAAATTTATAATTGTAAATATTGAAGCCCAAATAAAATTCATTCATAAAGATCCCTCAAATGTGAAATTCTTAGAATCAACTCCCTAAACGCCAATTCCTTGGCTGCTTAACAAATTGTTCTAGCCTTAAGATAAGTTATTAATAGCTATCCGTAAATTGAACCCTATTCCTAGGCATTCAACCCACCGAGTATTTTTACCCAAATCAGAATTCAAGAGCCTTATTCCTAGGCACTCAAGAACTCGCTCCTGATTTCACAGAACCACTTCCCAGTGCGCCCCTTAAAATCATATCATAACTTCGGTACAAAGACGAAAGCTAAGTATTAAGAACAAAATAAAAATACCAATATTATAAAAATAGAGATAGAGATTCATAGATAACAAGGAGGATCCAAAATACAATTGGGGATTGAATCGACTACATTCAATCCTATCGGAGAGTTTAGTTACTCATGGTAGCCATTACAAACCAACAGAGAGATTGTCACACTTTTCTCTAGCTTCAGATCTGCTCAACGGCTTCGTACGCCTCTGTCTCCCGTCTCAATCCCTAAAAGTGTCTCTATAAACTGTTCTGATGGGCTTTTGAGACTCTGATTGCAGCCCAATAAAAATTAGGTTACGTTTCCTACGCTCTACCTGCGCTCAACGTAAGTGAAGCGTAGGAAACAGAGAGAAAAAGTCATTTTTGCGCTCCACTTGCACTCAGTGCAGGTGGAGCGCAGGAAACATCATCATCTTTTCCTGAATTGCTCTCTTTTGAAACTTGTTCCATGTTGTTCCTATCCTTGTTTGATGCTTTATTTATACTTTGCTTTTTATCTGCAAAAATCAACAAATTTTCTATCAAAATAGCATCAAATTCAAATCTGACTTAAATAAATACAAGAATTACATTTTAAGCCAAAAAGGAATAAATTGGGGTATAAATTCAATATTTTGCTCTTAATAAGTGTTGTAATTATATAGGAATTTTGCATAAACTTAAACACTTATCAATGTCACTCATTAAATTAATAATGTGACAACTCATGATTGTGTGATTATGTAAAATATTTTTCTATTATCAATATATATTAATTAAACTCATAAATCATTAATTATGTATAAAATTAATTTACATAATTCATATACTAATTATGTTGAATGTACGAGTACATTGCTAGAAAGGACTCATGAGGGGTATTTTCCCCTTTAAAGGGATCAAATCCACTGGTTTTGAATTATAGGTACTAAAATCAAATTTCAATTATATTTGAGAGACTAAAAACATATTTAACCCTATTTCTTTTTACTTATTATTCGACTCATCCAAGTTTCTTTCTTTTTCACTTTTATCCATCCAAACAATACATCTTTTTTTTCCTTTTCTTCTTTATTGAATAATTTTTCTTCTTGTTGAAGTACCAATTACCAAATAGTATTTAATGGATATACACTAGACTTAGTAAAAAAAATTATACTATCAACTAATGATGTATTACCATATAATTTATTGAGTTTAATAATATACGAGGTGTGATACTCATTAAATGATGTAGCTATACATCATTGAATGACTATAAGTGGTTACCAATTAAACTCTTACTCAATATCCCCTTTTCTAATATTTGACAAGTTTCTTTTTTTAATTCTTAAAAAATTAAAATTCACTACAAAAACACGAGATTTAGTTGGGGTTAAATCTGCCTTTTCCTGCAATTTAACCCCAACTAAAATTCACCCACCATATTTTTTCTCGCGGTTGTTGGAACCACAGGAAATTCGAGCATGATAAAGGGGTTACCCAAGGTTCATGGTAACTGCTGGTATAAAGGGAATTTAGGTGGGGTTACTAAATCATTGGCGATTACTCGAGGTTTTGAACCGCAGATAAGTATGTGGGGTTTCTTAATCGCAGGAAAGTACCCAAGATTACTTCACCACAACTAAGTACTTGGGGTTCCTAAACCACAGGTAATACCAGAATTTCTTTTTTCTTTTTAATTGACCATTCATTACCTAAGGCTATAACCACAACTAATGCCACCCATTTTTTAATTAACGGCTTAACACAATTTTTTTTCCAAATTAAAGATATTATCGACCTGCACATTTTAACAAATGTTTACCTTACCAATCTTAAATTTTGGAATTAGAAATAGATCAAACCAAATAAGGATGACAAATTGATAATCATGACAAACTAAGAATCAAACATTAATACACCTCAACACCTCACACTATTCATCCAAAAGAACCAATAAGCAATTAAAAAATATCAACTATCACAATTGTACTAGATGGAATTGAAGCTATAAAATGTATGTCTACATTTGATATACATTTGAAACATCTGAACACTAAACAACAAAGCTTATAATTAAGCCAATATCTAGTTTGTATCTATTCATCTCTCAATGAACTATTCTTCAGGTTCAAGATTTGTTCGAGAATGAGTGACATGATCATTAGTCGGATTAGTTGGGTATGCACTTCATTCATCAGACACCTAAAATATATTGTAAAACACTGTTAGAAATCATGAAATAAAATTATGAAATATTAATACAATACAAGTTATAAATATTACCGGTGTAGTTCGAAACATTGTTAAGTCTAGCTAGAGGAAGTTAACCCTGGAAATTCTGCATTGGGAAACTCATCATTGCATCAAACTTTTTATTTTGTCCATCCATTTTTTATTGTAATGTAATAACTTGATTTTGCAACTCTCCATAAGAAGGAGAATATGAGAGGTCATCCCACTATAAAAATGAAAGTGGTGTCCAAACACTTGGAGGATCCAAAATTTTTAAAATTACCAAGTGTTTGATTTTAAATGAAATGAGTACATATTCTTGAAGGATCTCAAATTCTTCACTTTTTCATTTTTTTAATCGTCAATTTGCTCCTTTTTTTTCCTCTCTATTTATGTTATTAATCAAACAATTCATATGTATTTGTAAAATTAAAAACTAAGTATCATTGCTTTTTTTAATAAATGTAAGAGTAATCTTAAATGCCTAAATAAAATTATTTATACTCAATAATGGTTATTAATTAATAAAAACTATACTCCACCTAAAATTAGTATCTCTTTTCTATTTATCTATCTATATATAAAGACAAAAAAATCTTAAAACATATAATTAATATTTTTGGTTTCAATTTCATAAACAAATATGTAAACTTATTACACTATCCTTTATTTATTTTACATGAGCTTTCATTCTTTCTTCAATAATGAAACATTTTTATCACTTGATAATTAATATAAAAGTATAAATGTATAATTGAGAAAATGTAGTTAATAATATTGGCTTGGACTTATAAGTGGACTGGTGAATATGAATGATTTTTACTCTCCTTCAAATTAACAGATAAATATGAATGGAAATAATAATAAACAAGACAATTCTAAATGTTACAACCTTCCTATTTATGTATCCATTTGAGGAAAAAATTGTTCATATTTATTTATTTATTTACTTAAGGAGAGATAATGTTAAATAAATAAAGGGTATAATAAGAAATTTAAAACTAGTTTTTTATAAAAAATAATTTTTTTATAAAAGTAAAAATATTAATTACACCTTTTCATCTATATAACTTTTTTCTTTATATAGAGGAATAAATAAGAATGGAGAGTGTAATAATTTAGCAATGTTTAGTATGTGACATTAATAATGCATTCCAGCCACAAAGTCGTTATTTTTACATCATTCTCAGCATCAGAATCCCTTCTTACAAGATCCTCATTAATTCTGCAGCATACATGCACACACCATCATTCTTCCTGCCTGGTCCATGGATCTACTGAGATATTCAAGTAGTAAAAAGGGCCATTATATCCACATACATTCATTGTCACAACACCCCCACTTTCCTTTTCTAGTTTCCTAGTTGGCTCCTTATCTTTCAGCAAAAGCCACGGGACCCGCCACATTTCTTCTCTAACCAAAATGGCCCATTCCATCTATCTATTTGTTTTCTTCTTGATTGAGTTTATTCCTAATTTGTTGAAAATTTTGATCCTCGATTTAACTTAGAATCTGCCTGAGTGACACTGACAAAGCTTTCCTTACCTCTTTTTTCATTTTACTTATATATTAGTATTAGCAGATATTTCATATACATTTTTAAATTTATGTACAATTTAAAAATATAAGTTTAGGTAAAATATTACAAAATAAATTTAAAAAACATTTTAAAATAATAAAAATATATACATAAATATAATTGATTAAAAATTAAAATTAAAACTTAAAAACAAGTTAGGAATGATATATTTTGTTTTTAAAGGAAGAATATATTAATTTAATAATTTAAATCACTCACAAAAGAATCCCTTATATATAATTTAACAAATAAAAATAAATTATATAACATTTAGTATATTTAATATTATATTTAAATAGAATAAATTTCATGTGACTTATAAAATGTTTTTTTGTAATATTTATGTATTTTTAAAACAATTGTATCATTAATTAATTAATTAGCTATTTTTTTTATAAAATTTAATTTTAAAAAGTTAGAATTATGTTAATCATTTGATATCGTTTAAGTAACAAATTAAACACACACAACTAGGGCTGTAAATGAGCCGAGCCGAGCCAAGCCAAGTACTTGAAGCTCAGGCTTGGCTTGTAATAAAATGGGTCGCTCAAGCTTGGCTCATTTATTTAAACGAGTCAAATTTAAAGCTTGAGCTTGGCTTGTTAAAGAAAAACAAAGTTTGGGTTTGGCTTGTTTAGCTCATTTATAACTTCATTATTTTTTATTTTATGAAAATTTTCATTAAATCATTTTTAAAATTTTTGAATTTAGTATTTTAATAAATATTTTATTATTAAATGATAATATAAAAATCAAAATATATTTTTAATGTATGATATATATAGTTAAGAATTCTAAAATATTATATTTTTCAAAATTCAATACATAACTTTTTGACTAATATAAGAAATATTTCAATACTTATTTTTAAATATATAGAGTAGTTATTTTACTTTATTATTTTATTATTTATTTTAAAAATAAATTTATAACTTTATTTTTCTTTTTATATTTTTTATTAATGTTACTTCACTTTAAATATTTATATTATTTAATTATTATATATATAATAAGCGAGCTATTTACGAGCTCTTAATGTCAAGCTTCTAAGGCTTGAGCTTGGCTCATTTAAATAATCGAGCACAATCTTAAGCTTGGGCTTGTTTGTTTAATTAAACAAACGAGCTTGATCGAGCATTTAACGAGTCGAGCTCAAATAATTCACGAATAGCTCTGCTCATTTATAGCCCTACACACAACCCACTTCCTTGAAGTTTAGTGAGTTAAATATTCATACTTTTTATATTTTAAATTGGTTCAAACATCTCGTATCTCATATAGGTGGATAAAAGTATGATTGTGTAATTTTAAAATTTTAATTAAAACTTTTTTAATATCTATATAGGACCACAAATTTCCTCCACGAAAGCAATCCTATTCAAGTCAAGAACTTAATTAAGAGGAATCAAATATATATTATTGAACCAACCACACCTATTTATAAAGCCCTCCAACATAAAGCAGTTATATATGTAGCAAATTATGATTTATATATGGAAAATGTTAATGAATTCCCAAGTGTCCTAAAAGCGCTGGTTAAGAAATAAAAAATAGAAGATTTTTATTTAAATGAGTAGCATTTAATGTTATAAATGCAATCAATGTCATGGTTTCTAATATAAAGTTTTTCATTTTATAGAGTGTAGGCATAGAATTCATAATTTCAAAGGGTATGTTTGTAACAAATGTAATTGATTTTAACGTAAAAATGATAATTACAATAGTTATATTCAATGTTGTCAAGCTCACGAGTGAACTCGTAAACTTGTGCGATAAGAGTCTAGGATGTAAAAATTGGTTGACTAGCAATTAGATTAAAAAAATTTAGCAAACTCAACTAGACTTGGAATGACTCGGTCAAACTCTCTTAGAATCATAAGTCAACCTCCGAGTTTACGTGTCATTCACACACTTCAAAAACGAAAAAAAAATATGTGTTTCACTTGGTTTTCAAGTCGTTTTGGGTGTTCTAGTACTGGTTGTGTCCTTTTTTGACGCAACAAACACAAGTTGTATCCTCTAGAGTATGAGTTCTTACAACTTACAAGTCACAAGTCGCACCCTTTTTTCTGACATTGTTTGAAGCTCTTTCTGTCGAACCCTCGATGGTGAACGGTCCTTCTCCACCATGTTGAATCTCCATCACGAGTCGCATCCCTCGATCTAAACAAATAGGATTCGATATGGTTTATTCAAATCACCATGTTCCTTGCCTTCCTCGCAATCACACTCGCAACTACTGCATTGTGTTTTCTATTCCTAGCTTTTCATTTATGTCATTCGTATTCGTTCTCACTTCTTTGTGTTTATGCTAGTGATGTTATTGGTTTCTTCCTTAACCTCTGTTCTTTTATATTTATGCTATTGATATCATTGGTTTTTTCCCTATTCTCTGTTATTCTCTATTCAAATTTGTTATTAAGATTAGCTTCTATTATTAGTTTCTTCTATTAAGCTTCTAAGTTATAATATTAGTTCATTTCCCCCCATAATGTCAGAACTAGTTCTCTTATTCTTTAACAAAAGAAATATACAGAAACAAAATCGTTTATTAATTGTGAAGAGCTTACAATCATCATCTAAGGTTCTCCTATTTATATGAGACCTCTCATTAGTCAATCTACAGTTGTAACCATCAAAACAGGAAGCTAAACAGCTAAGCAACCAACTTAACTGCCTAAAATTTGAATTACTAACTAATACACCCCCTTAATTCAATTTTCTTCAAGAACCACTACACCAATTTTCTTCCTAAGTTCAAGAAATCCAGATGCCTTAAGAGGCTTTGTCAAAATATCAACAAGTTGATCTTCAGTCTTATAGAACTCAAGTCTCAGTCTTCCTTTGTCTACTTGATCTCTCAAAAAATGAAATCTAGTCTCTATATGTTTGCTTCTGCCATGTGCAGTAGGATGATTTGCTAGATCAATAGCTGACTTGTTGTCAACTCTTAACATCATCATTGGTTTCTCAGCTCCCAATTTCACCTCTCTAATTAAGTTGTCTAACCATGGTGCTTGGAAGGTTCCATAGGAAGCCGCAACATATTCTGCTTCACATGAGGATAGAACTACTATAGGTTGTTTCTTAGAACTCCATGAGATAGGAGTGTTTCCCAACAAAAACAAAAAACCAGATGTGCTCCTTTGATCATAACTTCCATTCCAGTCTGAATTAGTATAACCAATCAGCTCAAGTTCAGTCCCTTCAATCTTGTTTAGAAACATCAGGCCATAGTTCAATGTTCCTTTCACATATCTAAGAAGTCTCTTAACTGCAATGAAATAAGTAGTTCTTGGTTTGTCCATGAATCTACTAACCAAGCCAACACCATAGGCCAAATTTGGCCTACTGTTGCATATGTATCTTAATGAGCCAATCATTTTCCTGTAAAGAGTAGCATCCACCAAAGGATCATCTTCATCTTGTCCAAGCTTCATTCCTGTATCTACTGGTGTGGTTATTGGATTGTAATTAAGCATTTTGAACCTTTTCAATACATCAGTCAAATATTTTTTTTTGTCTCATAAAGAAGCCTTGGCTGGTTGTAACACTAGTGCTAAAATACGAAACAAAGACGCAAAACGACGACGTTTAAAATGCATGAGTCGTCATATATGACATGGTGGCATTTTTTTAAATAATAGCATATATACGACAATGGTTGAATGATGCTTGTCGTTAAAATTAGGAAACAACGACCGTTTGATCTGCAGACGTCATTAAAAAGCTCCTCTGACTCTAAACAATAACGCCTGCAGGGAAATAATGACAGTTGCTTTATGACCATCGTGAAAAGTAGGGATACAACGACGATTAAATTATGACCGTCGTTAAAAGTAGGGAAATAATGACGGTCCCCTGGGAACTGTCGTTGTTGGTGTCTTAAAATCCCAACAAACCCTATGCGAATTCCATTTCTTCTTCCCAGCGTCGCTTCTCTCTCGTCCCACTCTCCCACATCCACACACTCTCTCTCATTCAGATCTTCGCCTCCGCTTAGTCTCCGGTGGCTGTCTCTGTTCAGTCCCCACCGTCCTTGGCCGTCTGCGTGTACGCGCCCCTTCGTCCCCACCGTCTTTGTGCGGTTTCAAACCATGGCTCTACGATGTTGTGGTGTCAGAGGAACACGGTTGGGTTTTCATGGGGATCTACAATGGTTTCAACGGTCTTGATGCACCTGAATATTTGCTTTCAAATCTTTACACCGTCGTGCACAAGGAACTGAAGGGGTTGTTGTGGGATAATGGGTCTGTGCCAGAGAATTCGAATTTGGAAGTGCGAGATTCGATTCCAATTGGTGATGTTCATGTTGATGTTGTTGGGAAAGAGGACAAGTTGGGAGATGCTTGTTCTCAGTGTGTTGAGCAAGAGAGTAACAATCGTGGTTCCCAGTCTAAATTCCTTTCAGCTTACCAAGGATCACAATACAAATGTGGAAGAAGTAAGATGTTTGTCACTCTTAGACTACTGTTTTGACCAGGCTTGTGTTTGATTGCATTTGCACATATTTGTTGAAAACAAATGTCTAATTTCTATTTCAGGAACTCCTCAGAATAAAAAAGGAGCACCCTGATGATCCTTGTGATGTGGTAAATGATCGTGTTAAGGGTTATCTCAAGGTTACCCAATCATCTGGTTCCGGATTTCTCAAACAGGTTAGTATCTATCATTTATGGCTTTGTCTAGAAGTAATATATTTTACATCTTATCTTTAGCATGAATGTCAAGGAACTCAACAAAAGGAGTGGATAATTGAATGGTTTTACTTATGCTATAATAGGATTATACTATCTTCCACATTTCTTTTTGTTGTCACAGAAGTTTTCTTAAATCCAGTAACTAGTCTAATCCTTGGATCTAAAATATTTTGCTACTACTTATATGAGTTGTGATACTAAAGTCAGGGTGTGAAATTAATGACAATTTAGAAACATATTTCCTTTTCACATAAATATGTATATTGAAATATTACTCTAACATGAGTATAAATTATCAATGGATCTTGAGAAATCTGTCACAATAAAGTTGACTAATGCTTTATAAATACAACTTTTTTTCAATGTTTCTTGCTGAAAAAGAAAGTACAAAAGGATGAACTTTTCAGGCTTGGAAATGTCTATCATTTTGTTATTACATCCATCTCTTGTTCCCCTAAATCCCTACTCAAAATGCACATCTATAATTGAAATAGCTGCTCATTAGTTTATATCATGGTTGTTTCAAACCAGTTTGTACGTTGGGTTTATCTGTTTGTTGTGATGCTGGAAAATATTGACTATATGATCAATCTTTGTTGGTATAAACTTAACTTTTAGAGAAGTTGTCTTTCTATCATATCTGGGTTAAATCATCTTACAATTGGACAATTGTCACAAAATTGGATGCCAACGAGCTTCTATATAGGAATTGGAGAAGGCTTAGTGATCCATATATGATTGAAAGGAAAAAGAAAGTTTAGGTCCATTAGTATTGTCGAGCATTATCACATTCACCTAGCATGGTCAGAAATAATACCCCCTTTAACGATTTCCCACTTTGTTCTTCTTTATCAAAATGTTGGATCAAAATGTCATGGCCTAAATAAGCCATCTTGCCACCACTTCCAAAAGTCAACAATTGGGAACCAATCCATGTGTATGAGAAACATATTCACATCGCATAATCTGGTCTTGGAGTACCCCATGAAAATCAATATCCAAATCCTTATAGCAATTATCCTCCATTAGAACAATTTTATTTGAATTTAAATCACCTTGAGCCAAATCCATTTCCCAATCCTTCTTAATTAACTCAGATTGATTATGTGACAGATTACACGCCTCTTTTATGATTTCAAATTCAAATGCGTCATCTCTCCCTTGCAAATTTTGATAAAAATCATCCCAACCACTCCCATCAAGAGAATCCCCTGAAGAGCATTGGCTAGAACTGTCAGATTGAGAACTACGAACCTGACCCCTTGTAAAATTCTTCATGGATTAACGAATGAATCTTCAATAATGCTTATTGAAAATAAAGACCCATTAATCTTGATTTTTAACATTCTATTAATCATTTCTACCGAAGTAGTATGTATAAGCATACATGCAACATCTAATCAATCCATATTCTTTGTACTACCATCAATACAAATGTATCTTCCAAATGAAATTAGTATTGACCTGAAAAATGCCTCTAACTAGATATGCATCGGAACTTCGATACACCTAACCCAATCATACCTTCCTTGTGCAACATCAACTAGACTCCATGGGCGTATTGATTCAAACCACAATCCAAACATTCCTTCTAATCCCTTCAACAATTCCTCAAATTTCTCCTCTGGATGTGGTTGAATTAGAACTAGATCACCATCCATTGGTGTAATCTTAATTAAGCAAATACCCTCTGCAATAATCTCGTCATGTAACAGAAACACTTCATCAATTTGGTGAACCTGTCCTACATAACACCTTTGTAGTCGTTCCATCTCACCATCAAACACAAAAATTCAGTACCATTCCATTTATCATCATTGTCAGTCCTCTAATTAACTTTTGGCTTCCACAACCTCTTAGTCTTTTATGTTACAATATCCACAAAGGACTGTCCTTCCACCACACCTAAACCATACTTCTTCTGTTGATTACTCCCCTTCTTATCACCATTTGACTCCATACCCGACACAATATTCACCCTCTTCCTAGAAAAGCGAGATATATTGACATGGAGCTTAAAAGTACCAATCCAGACCTATTGCAACTTCTTTTACAAACAACCAAAATTTTCATTCTCCATGAACCGGACAAAGCCAAAAGTGATAGCCTTTCTTACTCTCTTACCCGAAATATACACACCATCAACCTTTCCTCCCCACTTTGAGAAAATTTTCCACATATCTTAAGTACCGAATCATCTGGGAAGTTTGTGAAAAAATAAGAAACAAAATCATCTCAATTCTTAACAAACTGTCTTCCATGCTAATTACACTCATTCCCATTATTCCTTCTGTCCTTTGGTAGCCTCTTCTCATCTCACAACTGCAATCCTGATCAAAATTCTTTCCTTCTTCTTGGATCTCACCAAGGTCCACCCTCCATCGTTTTCTCTCTCGCTCCCCCTCTCTCTCATCAGGTCTCATATGTCTTCATTATATTGTGGCACATATTCTGCTCTTTTTATATTAATTTAAATAATAAATAATATTTAATTTTAATTAATCATTCAATTAAAATATATTATTAATTTTTTAATTTATTTCAATCAATACTTAACAAGATGGAAGATGGGCTTGTAAAAAACTGTTTTTTGTTTTTAAAAACAGAAAATTGAAAACCCTATTTGACAGACAGTTTTTAAAAATAATTTTGAAAAATATGACTGTTTTTTAGTTTTTAAAAACTAAAATTCTAAAACTACTTTTAGGTGTTTTGTAAAACTGCTTTTTAGTTTTTCTGTTTTTGTATTGAAAATTCTATAAATAAATCATATCATTTATAAGAAAACAGTTTTAAAAAACATTTTTGTAAAACATTTTTCAAAAACTAAAAAAAAAATTGAATCAAACACACCCTAAATCTTTCTTTCTTTATGTCGTCCCTCTCTTAAACAACAAAGAGATGATAAATGTGTGGGGCCCACGTTACATTTTAATTTCCTAGGTGAAGTGGGTGTATTTCTATGGTATCTCTACTCCTCCTCTTTATTTCTCTTCTATCTTCCTACTACCAAACAAAGGCTTGATGTTTATGCTAAACTACTCTAACCAAACATAAGTAGCGGGACATTGAAAATCATGTTTGGAAAATAAAAAATGGGATAAATAAAAACTAAAGATTTTTTTTTTCAATTTTAAATTTTAAATTCGAAAGTTGGTTTAATGCAAATTGAATTAAATTTTATAAAAAAATAATACTTTATTTAAAAAAAATTTCATATTATCCATATTCATATATGAATTTATTTATTATTATACTTTAATTCAAAATTAATTTTCTCTTTTGAATTTCAAATAACTAATTTAGAATTTAAAATGATATTTTGATATATTTAATAAATTTGTTTGAATTTATATTTAGTATAATCTAATGAATTATTTCTAACTTGTTTTTAATACATTTTATTAGAATTATCTCTTTACATTTTAATATATTTGATAGATTTATATATATTATAATATTCAACACAAAATATCAGTTCAATTTAAATCATATTATCTCCTTTTTTATTTAATTGTCCACTTTTGGAGGAAAAAAATTATTCTTATTTAATTATTTACTTATAAATCCAATGTAATAATAATTATAGATATTTTCTCATTTTACGCTTTTATTAATTCTAATATAATAATAAATGATCCACTGTTAAAAATTAATGACATCCAAAAATATTAAGTGAAATAAATGATAAAATAGAAATTTTAAAATTTATTTTTATGAAAATAAAAGTAATGATTATATTTTTAATTTATGTATTTTTTATCTAAGTGAATTGTTAAATAGGAATAGACTATAGAGGTAGTATAATATTAGTTAAATTAAGTTAATACTCCCTCTGGACTCAAATATAAGCACCAAAAATTTTACTTATGGTGATCCAAATTATAAGCAAATCTCAATTAATTTAATCCTATTTAATGACATCGTACCAAAATACCCTTTAATTAAATTCATATTTTATTTTCTAATGACCATATTTAATGAACCAGGTAGAGAGAGTGTTTCCATTCGGCAATAAAATTGAAGTCTTCTATGAAGGGTAATTTAAATAATACAATTGATTTTTAGATGACATCAATAAAATTAAATGAGGTTAACTAATTTTTTTAATTAGCGTGAGTTAGTTTTTTTTTGGGTTATTGTAAATGAAGTTAATAAAATGCCATGATCGAAGGTTAATTAGACACACCTATTGACTTTTTCTCTCCTAGTCCTAGAATAAATGAGAAGGGGGTGGTCAGTGCAAAATGACAAACCAATAGGATACAAGTGGTAAGAGACACGAATCCAAGGAGGTTGGGGGCTGATAATACGCATAGGCGCCACCCCACCACAACAAAAGAAAAGAAGAGAAGTGTAGTGGAATGCAGATTAAACCAATGGCATCCAATCCATTCAGCTATTTCACACTTGCACGCAGTAGCATGTCATTCTGTGCTGCTACCTACTATTCCCTTTTTATCCATCCATTCATTCACCAAAGTCACATCAGCTTTAGACAAACCTCATCGTCACACACCCTCCTACATTAATTGGGCACCGTCACTTAATTAGTTAAGTCATAAGCTTGGCTTTTTATGCCTTTGTCCAATACATTTTTCTTGATAAGTTTATTACTCCTTCCGGTCATATTTATAAGGCTTTTTAAATAAAAAAATGCATTAATTTAAAAAAAATTACTTTATAAGATTACACGTTTACCCCTATTTAAAATTAAACTCCATTATCATGGTAATTGTGTCACTTTAAAACATTTAATGGTCAACAAGAACAAATATGAGAAAAAACAATAAATGTTTCTAGATATGTGCACTTTGTCTTATAAATAGGACCATGGAAAAGTTTCAAACTTTGTTTTATAAATAGAACCCGAGGGAGTAACTTGAAGGAAATTTTTTTATATTTATTTTGGGAAACTGTTAACGAGTGTATTAAGGGTACGGGTTAAGGAACTACAATTAAAAAGCTTTTATTGAACCACATAATATCTAATATTGTAAATACAATAATTATCGTCATGACCGGCCCAAATGGGAGGCTACTAAATCAATGGCGACCTCCCCCATTACAAGGCCTCAAATTTTCGGTAGGTATATATCTTATATATTAAAATTAATAATTTTTTATATCAAATATAAAAATATTATTAACTATTAGTTGATAGATAGTAATTAAAAATATTTTTTCATTATAAAACAATAGTTTTCTCAATTTAACTCACTACAAGAAATCTGGGAATTAGCCACGGCCAAAAGTCGTCGCTAAAAGAGGAAAATCGTCGCTACCATGCACTTAGCAATGGCTTAGCGACGACCACAAGACGTCGTTAAAATGCTCGTCGTTAATACAGTAGCAACGAGCAAAATCAATTGTTGCTACGTAGCGTCTGCTAGCTCGACACTAAAGTCGTCGTTATGCTCAAGTCCGTCGCAAAGTGAAATGATCACATGTCTTCGCTAAGCCGTCACAACGTAGTCGCTAATAATTATATTTTTTTAACTAGTGACAGTCATGTCCGTTGCTAATGATTATATTATTTTTATATTTTTAATTGAATTTAAAATTTTATTTTTAATTTACAGATTTACGATTGAATTATTATAGAAATTCAATTTTTTATTTATTTTATAAATTTTATATCATATTTGTTAATGATCTAAAATATAAAGCAAAACAAAAAATACTATATAAAAACACCTATATATATATATATATATATATATATATAAACAGTACATATACAAAGTGTATACAAACATAACCAATTTGCAGATAACCATAAATCATTATACCAATATCACATAACATTACCAATTGCAAATAACCATAAACCATTATACCAATATCACATAACATTACTAATTACCAATTGCAAATAACCATAAACCATTATACAAATATCACAGAACATTACCAATTACCATTTGCAATTAACCATAAACCATTATAGCATTAATATCATAGAACATTACCAATTGCCAATAACAAAGAACCATAAAACATTGTACCTAAACTAGGGCTGCCACTACACATGGCGGCGGGGGGAGAGCTTCGGCGAATAGCACATAGCGGCAGTGGAGGAGCGACGACAGTGTATGCGGTTGAAACGACCACGGGGAGAGAGAGCGATGGGGAGAGAGAGCGAGAACGACTGGGAGAGAGGGAGAGAGGTGGCCGGAGGGAGGGAGGGGCCTGCCAGGGAAGCAGGAGGGGAGGAGGAAGAAAAAGAAGAAGAGGAGAGGGGGAAAGGGTTTTGTGCGCGTAAGTATTAAACTTAGTGACCGTCGCAAAGTTAAGGATTGAGAGGGAAATCTCATTATGGCACACAGTGTGTAAAATTCACCCTCTAATGAGAGAAGAGAGATAATTCTAAAAATAATTGAGAGAGAGAGTAGAGTGAGTGAGTGATAAGTCTCAATGAAATAATTGAGTAGAGTAGGTTTCAAAATTATAATATAGAGAGTTGATAAGTCTCAATAACTTTAAAAATATTCTAAAAAATAATAAAATTATTGATAAAATTTAATATCATTAACAAACTTAACCAAATTACTTATTTCTAATTAAAATGGTCCTATAAAAAGTAGTGAAGGGAGTAATTGTTAAACTAGGGTCTGTTCGGGGTGGTTGTGAGTTTCAGTTTTTGGTTTTTTTAAATTTTGAATCAAGATTTTACAACTCAAAACCAAAATCTGAAAACCACTTTTCATGGTTTTCAAAATGTTTGTTTTGAAAACCACAAAAACAAGTTTTCAATTGTTGATTTTAAGTTGTAAATACTTGATTTAAAATTTTTAAAAACCAAAAATTGAAAACTCGCAACCACCCCGAACGGGTCCTTAATTATTATGGTTTGAAAATTAATTTACATCATATTAAAAATTATTATTTAATTTATTATGAACTAGTATGAATCCCCGTGTGATGCACAGATTATGTAATAATGTCTGTGATTATATATATATATATTATCTAAATTATTCTAAACCAGCGGAAAGATAGGCATGTCGTGCCTGTCTATCCGCATTTTTTTTTGGAAAAAGCATAAAATTTGTTTATTTATATTTTCAAATATTTCTTTAAATTTGGATGATATATTGAATTCTGATTTTTTTAATGATAACTTTTTTAACACTAATCCTTATTTTTACAATTCAAATTTAAATCCTGATCGATTATATTTTTTCCTATTCTAATTTTAATCCATATTTCTTAATTTAAATTTAAAATATTATCCTTATCATTTAAGTCGTTAATTTTTAAAGTATTTTGAAAAGTATAGATTAATAATTCAAATTCAAATCATTTTTTAAATTTGGATGATATACTGAATTCTATTTTTTTAATGATAACTTTTTAACAATAATCCTTATTTTTACAATTCAAATTCAAATCCTGATTGATTCTATTTTTTTCTATTCTAATTTTAATCCCTATTTCTTAATTTAGTTTAAAATATTTCTTAATTTAAATTTAAAATATTATCCTTATCATTTAAGTTATGAATTTTTAAAGTAATTTTGAAATAAATTAGGGGTATAATTAGAAACAAAATGTGGACACCAAAAAGAGGCATCGCTTTTATGTATTAGTATAGACCAACGAGAGTTGGTTCAAGTGGTACATGCTTGATTCCCCTTAAGCAAGGTGTCGGGTTTGAGTCTTGTGGATGGAAAAAATCCCCGCGGGAAGAGCTAGCCCCACCATGATGTGTTTGTTCCCGTGGAGGATACCTGTGGTTAAACCAAGTATAGATTATCTGAGTGATCATTATATTTTTTGTTTCTTAAATATATAGTCTATATTATGAGCATTCATATTAAAAATATTTACTCCCATAAAAGAAAAGAGGATGTTATAAAAATATTATTATTATTATTATTATCACATTGATTAATGAGAAAATGTCTTTCTTTAAATGCCTCGAATTAAATAAATTAATATCATTAAATTATATTTACTTAATTATTGTATATCATCATTCTAATTAAAGGCAATATGAGCTTTTGTGAATAAGACAAAATCCGCAAATAAGATAAAATCAATAAATTGCTAAGTATAGTATGTAAAAATGTGTGGCATTGGTGCAGTGATTCAAGACTAGAAACCGGAAGTTTGTAGCTACAAGGTCTTGTAAAGAGGATGCATTCTGTGGTCCATGTTGCCTACTTGTGGGCAGCATGGGATTGGAATGGACTAATATGTCAGGAGCATCATCTTAGAAGTTAATGCTAAAGCCATGGTATGTCGCTGCATAAAGGAAACCCAAACCTTCTCTTATAGTTAAATGGGGTATGATTTTTCAAATAATCTATTGATTTCATTCACCATTTTGTCACTTTCTCATTGCTTCTTTTTTTAATTTTTAACTAGAAATTTTAAATTATAGTTAGCTCAGCCTCAGAAATCAAAGTACCTAGTATACTCATCATTATTTCAGGCTGCAATGTCAAAATATGGATAATGCTCTCCCGCATAATGCTACCGGAATTAATTTGCAATAATTTTAGGCAAGTTCTCACCTGTTTCTCATTATTGATAAAGTTAAAATTGAAATTCAATTTGCCCTAGAACAATTCCTATAGTTTTGCTGTTTAATCCTAGGGTAAACAAATGTCATCTCATCTCTGTGTGTACATATTGAGACACACACACACACACTTATTTTAGTACCATTTAGAATTAAATCTTTGTTCTTATTTATTTGTTGTTTAAAAAAACTAAATTAATACTAATAATTATTTTATTATTTTCTAATTAATTAATAAAACAAATATATGTTTTTTAAAGTAAAATAAATTATAAAAAAAATTAATATGCATAAAAAGATTGTTTATATTTTCAATATGTAAATTATTATTATCTTAATATAGTGTTTAGTCGTGGGGGAAGGGAGGGATTAAAAGCCCTCCATTTTTTTGGTAGTAGGTATTAGGTTCTATCCTTATTGTTTTAGACCAGGTTGGGGAATGACCAATCCTAATCGTGATACCACTCTACTCGGACTCCAACCACCATATGATGGTGGTCAAGACATATGTATAACACCATCCTAGTTTGGGAACGCACTGTAAATCAGTCAAGGCACACCAGACACACAACATCGATTTTTTGTCTTGACCTATTACCCTACCACCTACCTACAACTATAAGGACCCACAACACTAAATACAGGATAAGTAGCTTAGTCACTAACACAAGTGATTAGGTGTGAATTAGGTAGGATTACAAGGTTTCAAACATTATTACAGTGTTGAGTCTCAGAATTAATTTAAGTATTCAAATTAGATTCAAGACTCATTATCCTTGGTTTTAATGATTAACAAATTAGACTGTATAAAAACAGATTCTACTAAGAAAGGTATTTTTTTTAGTATTTCAGAAACCCTGTAGAAGCAACTCTCCGAAGATGATCAACCTGCTGAACTGAAGAAACTTAAATTTGTTGAGGTGAAGAGGTACATCCGTGAAAGCTAAAATGGAGACAGTCATCAAAGTTTTTGGAAGATCTCCAACCAAAGAGCATATAAATCGATGAAGGATTGAATTATGTTTGCTACTCTCAAGTATAACCTACTGAAGAAAAGAACTTGTTGAAAGCGTCTTCCTGTTGAATAGCCAAGACTTGCTGAAGTATGACAACCTTCTGAAAAGGTTTGGACTTTATGAAGCAATTAAACTCTATGAAGAATGAGAAGCCTCTGAAGTCTAAATGGCATGCTACTCTCCGAAGACTTATGGGTCAATATGATTTATGCATTAAAAGACTGAAGTCTTTGCAAAGCCTTAATGGTTAGCTGAATCAGTTACAAGGTAAAAACAAAGGCTTGCTAGCACGGTTTTATTTCCCGACACGAAAGAGGAAACCTGCTGCAAAAAAGCAAAAAGAGGTCACAGATAGAGTCAGCGCTGCTGCACATCTACTTCTGTACTGTCTCTGCAATACGCTATCAGAAGCCCGCATTCCAACAAGAAGAAAAGTTAAACTCACAACGAGATTAAAGAGAAGTCTAACGGATTTCATTATAACAGACTTCCTGCAATAAAAGAAAAGAGAGAGAAGAACACAACTTGATGAAGTGCTAGAAAATCTCTCAAGAAGTATTCAAGAGCCAAACTGCTATGTGACAGAGCTGAATCATAGTTGCACACCTACTCTGCTTAAGTCAGAAGCTAACAAAAGAGAGGTTATTTCTCAACGGCTCTAAGAGCATTAATCATTCCTTCTCAACGGTATACTAAGCAACCTTTCAACGGCTATATTTTCAAAACATATATAAAGACCTTCATGAAAGACTATGAAGATTGGCGAACCTTTGGTGAACCCCGGGCGAGAATGTAGCCCAAGATAGGCAATGAAAGCCAAAGAGAGAATCGGAAAAAGGTCAATGATGAAATCCTATCAAGCCAACTCTCTGAGGAAGCAAACCCTCATACAAAGATGAGAATGAACCAAAAGTATACACTTGTATCTCTGTTATTTCCTTGTACTTAGATTTCCCTTTGTATCCTGAGTTTCACTCAGTTATCCCTTTGTACAAGAAGAACCTGAGTTTAAGTTTCTCAGAAACTTAAACTTAGTTTATATTGTAAACATTGTTAAGTGTCTGAGAGCCTGGAGAGGCTTGGTGGAATAAAGAATACTCGGTCCAGCCTGAAGAGGCTGGGTGTACAAAGAATACTTAGTTGAGCCTGGAGAGACTTGTCTGTAAAAGAATACTCGTTGAGCCTGGAGAGGCTTGTCTGTAAAAGAATACTCATTGGGCCTGGAGAGGCCAGGTGTGTAAATAATACTCGTTGTAAGCTTGCGGGATTAGTGGAAAATCCAGTGGAGTTTTGCCCTGGGACTGGATGTAGCTCACTGGGTTAGTGGGTGAACCAGTATAAATTTATGTGGTCAAGTTCTCTCTACCCTTATCTCTTTACTTTCCGTTGTTATCTGTTTATTTCTAATTGAGGAGGGTTCTGAAAAGTGAGTTTATAATTTGCGCAGCAAAAACAATTTTATTTATTACGCAAATCATTTTAAAAAGACAATTTTATTGGACCTGCTGAAGTGTCTCAGTAAGTCTCCGAAAACTCATTTTTTAAGCAAGTTGGTTGCATCCTTTGAGAAAACTCTGTTTGCGAAAAGGTTTTCCAAAAAATCTGTAAAGATTGTAAAACACTATTCAACCCCCCTTTCTAGTGTTTCCTGTTGGTCCTAACAAGTGGGAGGGCTAATGCCACCTAAAAATCACCTTCACCTCCATCTACAATGTTCGGACTAACTATATAAACCCCTTCACTATGAATGGTTGAGGTATTTTACCCTTTCCTTACTAATACTCTGTCAAAATTTCTCTTGACTTAAGCATTGGAGTGTATTTGTAATTCAACCCCACTTCCACCACCGAAGTTATTGTTTCGAAGAGGAGTCACACATCAACACCGCCTTCTACCTTATTTCATCATCCCGGACCACCTTGATACATCTTGGCCTCAATCACTTACCAAATAAAAGTAACTTAATTGTAGCCTCATTCAATGTTTGGATAAGGGGTTTCACTTTTTGTAACATCCCAAAATTTGTAATCATGAAATTAGTAGTATAACAGGTTTTCATAAAGGGAAATAGGTAAAAAGGGGGTTTAAAACTGGATTTTAAATGGTGATTCTGGAGCATTTTTGAAAATTTCAGTAAAAAGGATCATTTTTATTACTAATGTTTTCGCTTAAGCGAAAAACCTCTCGTTTAAGCGAAAATGTTCCAGAGAGGAAGGGTGCTCTCTGGATGATTTTTGCTTAAGTGAGTAGAGTCCAGAGAAGGGGTTCTCTCTGGAGTATTTTTGTTCAAGCGAGAAGGTTCTTGCTTGAGTAAGAACATGTCAACAGAGGCTTTTTAAAAGTCTCACTCAAGCGAGAAATTCTCGCTTGAGCGAGAATGCGCAGAATCAGTTTTTAAAAACAAATTGTGGGTCATTTAACCTACAATCTAAAAACACTTTCTCCACATTCCTTTGCCCTAGCAGACCCAAGAGAAGAGGAGACGAGGAGGAGGCCTTGCATGTGAAGTCCCCAAGGAGGAGGAAGCTTAGGAGATCAACCCCAACCTTCATCACCTTTATTCTACTCTTGAGGTGAGTGCGGTTCACCCACTCACTTCCATTTGTATGCTACTCTTGAATGATCCCTCCCCTCTATTCCTATTCTCTTTTTCTTGTGTTTTCTTGCTATGATTATACTTGATTGTTGATAATTAAGACACGAGGAAATGGTAGGTATAAACGGACCGCAAGGAATTCCTTGTATGGATACTGAGCTCAGGTTTGGCCAAAGGATAAGAGATAAGACCCCATGGATGCTGGGTAAAACACCAGAGGTTGATTGTTATTTTTGAGTATCTTAAGGATTATTAATGACATTTCTTGATCCCATTGAGCATTGTCATTTGTGTGAATACCTACACTGCTTGAATGATCACATTCACTGGGACTTTAGTCTCACCACACGTTTGTGGCTTATTTTAGATGTGCAGGGCTCTCAACCGAGTGCTTGACCGGAGGATTGATAGTTGATTGGTGGTCTCTCACCAATCTCATACTTTTGATTAGACCAATTTTGACGTATATGTATACTGTGATATTATGTGATTATCATTGTATTATTTTGGGTGCCATGGAGCCCTTTTGGTATTGTTATTATTGTATTCATTTTAAGGATATTATCGTACATGTTTCCCTCTTGTTAGGTAGATTCTATCTTGTTGAAAATGTATGTATTGTAATATCCAGGATTATTATGTCTATGTATATATTTCGCTGGTATACTTAAGCGTATTGATTGTGAATTGTAATTGATATCAATAATGTTGTAAAAATAATTCAGTAAACTTAGGAATATGCTTCCAACGGACATTATTTCTAAATTCACGGAATTAGAACGTTACACTTTTTATAATCCAAAGGCATGCAATAATTCATAAACATGTTTTTGCCATAAAGTTCATACATAATTTCTTTTACTTAGGGTCATGTTTTCTCTTAAACGCACGTTTAACCAAAAATGAAAAATACACCTTTTTCATTGGATTAAAAAAATTCATACTAAATTATATTTTAACCTTATTTTTTAAATCTAGAAATTTTAAAAATAATTATTTATTTTAAACTCACTTTTGATTAAAATTAAAATCTGATACACAATATTAATATAATTTAAAATAAGTTTATAAATATTTAATCAAACATACTCATTCGTTCATTTGAAAAGATTATACACTACACACAATGCACTCGCTGAGTTTTCTCATAAAGTTTTGAACTATATGGCAACAATCACAAAGTACATATTCGGAACAAAAAAATACAAAGTACATATAATTTTTTGACAAAAAAAATGTACATCTAATCTTCCTTGCTTTTTTTTTGTCATGAATCTTCCAAGCTCAAAATATGGAAACAATGTTATTAAAATCAGACCGACCGGTCTGACCGGTTGAACCGGAAATCGGGCTTATAACTAGTCCGGTCAAGTAGTTAGACCATTTCTGCAATTGACTTGGTCTGAAACTGGTTGACTCGGCTACAAACCAATGGAGTCGATAAGAACTGGACCGGTTCGGAGTTGAGCCCATAATCAGTGAAAGTGGCAAGGACGGGAATCCAACCCTCTTCATTACTAGCACACTGCAACCACCAAACCTACACTATTACTTATTTTATATATATATATAGGGAGCGTATCAAGTGAGAAGAGTTTTTATCGTGAGAGATGAGAGAGTTAAAATATAACCCTTAGATTAAATTGAATTAAATTAAATGGTTGAGATTAAATTAAGTAATAATGATTTGTTATCTCAGACCCATAGAATCTTTGATCCAGGATCCACTGTTATCTATAATTAATCCTTCAAATCTAGTTCGTCCTTGATTTTCGAAGAAGCTGCCATCAACATTAAATCATTATTATTTAATTTAATCTCAACTATTTAATGTAATATGAAATTTTTAATATGCTAAAGTACTAACTTAACTAAAAAAAATACTTTATAATTACAGTAATAGTAATTATAGTTATTATATCAATATTGAAGCTTTTTTTACATTTTAAATATTAAATTTATCAAACAAAAACAACATATAATTTTTGATAAATCATAGTCAAATGACCAAATTTTTGTATTTAATTTGAACTTATCAATTTCCATTTTTATTTTCATTTTGAAATATAAAAAAAGTCCTCTAATTTACCTGAAAAACCTACAACTTTTGCTAATATTTATCTCATAAAATTAATAATTTTAGTTTTTAAGAAATTATAAATATTAATGCCTAACATTAAATAAATATTCTATCTTAAACAAATAAATAAATATTTTAAATTATTTATATTTTATGAAATAAATAAGAAGATTAATAATATAATATGAAATTTAAATCATGAAAAAACACTTTGTAACTACGGTAGTAGACTAATAGTAATTATATTAATTTAGTTATAGTTATTATGTCAATATTAGATAATTTTAAAAAATTTTAATATTAAATATATCCTTAACAATAGGGTGCTATGTGTTTAAAAATATAATATGAAATTATAGATATTAATACCAAAAAACAAATAAATATTTTTAAGTGTATAGTACAAATTTTTTTAACATATTTTATGAAATATATAAGAAAAATAAAAATATAATAAGAAATTTAAAATATTCTTAAGTACTCAACAAAAAAAAAAACACTTTACATATTGTAATTATTTAGTTATAATTATAATATAAACATTAAATCCCTTTTTATATTTTCAATATTAAATATATCTAGGAAAAAAAGAAGTCTACCACTTTTACTAATCTTTATCTTATAAAAACAAAAAATTTAATTTACTCAATAAATAAAAAATATTAAAAATGTTGATGGCAGCTTCATCGAAGATCAAGGACTGACTGGATATGGAGGATTAATGAGAGATAACAATGGATTCTGTATCAAATGATTCTATATGGATTAGAGATAACAAATCATTATTACTTAATTTAATCTCAACCATTTAATTTTATTCAATTTAATCTAAGGGCTATATTTTAACTCTCTCATCTCTCACAATAAAAACTCTTCTCACTTGATACACTTCCTCTATATATACTAGTCGTGTACCCGTGCATGGCACGGGACATTTTGTCGTATTAGACATACAATAATAATTTCATAAAAAAAGACATACAATAGTTTTTTAATAAATAGAATTCATAATATATGAAAGTTAAAAATTAAATATTAACGTGAATGATTATTTTTCTCTATTCATCTTTTATTTTTATCTCTGCCTCAATTTTTCATTTGCACAATATATCCTAACAAACTCAAGTTACTTCCCTTTCTCCTTTATTTCACCCCAACATGTAATTTTTTTTATATTGTCCGTGTATATCCGTTAAATCCTATTTTAAATTATATTTATAAAAAAAGTTAAAGACTATAGTGACTTTTAAAATTATTTTAATTTATTGATTACATAATATTTTCCAAAAAAATGATTATCTAAACATTCTAAAAGTTTCAAAAGTACATTTTTATAAAAGGAACTATTATTCTTTTTTGTAATTTGTCAAAGAATTTTTTATATATTACATTTTTAATGGGATAACTAACTCTTTTTAAAGGTTGATAACTATTTGTCCTATAATTACTCCATCTAACCTATTTATCTAACTGAAAATATGTCTCACCACCATTTTCAATCATACTCTCTACTGACTCTTTTTTCAAAGAAACATATTTTATTTTTTGTACATATCAATGAAATTGACCTATTTTTTAAACTTTCCCTCTTATACCCCCTTTCATACCGAACGAATTTTTCTCCAAAGAGATTCACTTATGATTAATATTCCCTATTCTCATTTATCAAATAGTGTTAAATTAAATGATTATATCTTTTATGAGTTTAATATATATACACTGTCAATGTAAAAAAATTTTACACAAACATCCAATGATGTGCTGCCACATCATTTATTAAATTTAATAACACATGGGGTGTCATATTCATTAAATGATGTGGCAAGACACCATTAGATGTCTGTGTAAAACTTCTTTACACTGACAGTGTATACCAATTAAATCCATCTTTTATTCCTAACACACTCTTATATCTTATAGTCTTTTATATTTTTTATTTATTTGAAAAGATTTTATTTTATTTTATTTTATTTGTTATCTGATCTATAATAAAAAATTCATACAATATAATATATAATTTGTTATCTCTAATACTTATGGAATGACCCCTTAGTGAGATTTTTATTATTGCTTATGGAATTCCTCTAGTACATACATGATGTGAAAAAATCATGAATGACCTTTTAGAGTATTCTTTCTAGTGCTCCAAAAATGTCTCCTGTATAGGATAAAACTTTAAGATTTTTGGAATTGTTTTCAGACGTAACGTTCATTATTTTATTTTAAGGTTTAAATTCAAATAGACTGAACTATAATATTTTTTTTTCTAAACACCAATAATTTTCTTGTCAACTTATATATGCTCGCATTTGGCAATACAATTGAATAGAACTAAAATTTTATGGGTTATAGGTATTGCTCAGTTCATCAACAACTTAAAAACTTTGCTAGCTAGTTTTACCTATAACCAAATCAAATTTTAATTTTCCTATCAAGTGAAATTTTGCAAAACAACTAAGTTGTTGCAACATATACAAAAATAAGTCACCAATTAAAGAAATTCTGCAACATTTTCAATCTTTCATTTATCATTGTCAACAATAAAATTTTAAAAAAAAAACTCAAAAACCAAATAAAAATGGTCATAAACAATCACAATTTTTTTTTGGGACTTTGACATTTACAAAGCATGAAAACTAAAAAATGTTGTTATTGATCTTAGATCACAAAGACCCATTAAGCAAAAATAGGAAACCCACATAAGAACACTAATTAAATAGTTATTAAAATTACTATTAACGTAATTATAAAATATTTTTTAATATTATTTTAAATTTCACAGTATATCTTTATTTATCTTATAAAACTTTTTTTAATATATTTAAACTATTAAAATGACCTTTAATACTGATATTTGATATTTTGATTTAATAATTTACTATAATTATTGTAACAAAAGTTGTACATTTTTAAGTGTTTGAGTATGTTTCAAATTTCGTATTACATTTTTAATTTTTGAAATGATTTTCTAAATTATTTTATTATGTTATAAATTTTTTATTATATTTTTATTTTATGTTATAAATTTTTTAATCTTGATTATTAAAATTGGCTTTAATATTGATGTTTGATACAATAAAGGTAACTATAACTAAATAATTAATAAAATTATTGTTATTATAATTACTAAATAATTTTTAAGTGTTTGAGCATGTTTCAAATTTCATATTATATTTTTATTTTTTAAATAAAGTTTTATCTTTTTAACATTATTTTATTATGTTTTAAATTTCGTATTATGTTTATATTTATGTTATAAACATTTCCCTTTTAATATTAAAATTATTAAAATGGGTTTTAAATAATATTGATTTTTTTATATAAAAATAACCATAACTAAATAATTACTATAATTACTACCAACATAATTATAAATTAGTTTTTAAGTGTTTGAGAATGTTTTAAATTTCTTATTATTATTTATTGTTTAAAATTATTAGATATGCTTTAAATTATCATTATTTATATTTTTTATTATCATAATTTTATTTTTATAGTGATATTTACTTTAATATAATTACTATAGTTAATTAATGGTGATGCATAATATTAATAATTTAAAATGTCAAAGACACATTCTATTTTTAGAAGTTTTACTTAAAGGAATTTACTATTGTGCCCTCACTTTAAAAATCCCATTAGTCACTTTCACTACCTTACTTTTATATATATATATATATATATATTTATTTTGCATCTTTCTTTGCATGGACACCATTACGCACCCACACATGACCACATTATTTTATTTATTTTTATTTTTTACCTTTTTAAATTAAAATGTTCATTAATTAATTAATTAATATAAAAATGCTATAAATATAAAGTTAATAAAAAATATAAATAAATGGTGTTTCATATAATATTTAATTATGTTGGTTTTTTATTTTTTATATCAAACTAAAATTTCAATATATATATATATACTTAAAAAAATCACTTGTATTTTTATAAAAATTATATATATAATTATTAATTTATTGATTTGTATATATACCCGTTTAACCGGTTTAATTAATGATTCACTGATTCACCCAATTACCCATTAACCCAATCCATTAAGTGAATTGTTGACCGCTATGATTTTTATAACATTGCATAGGAATTTGGAAAGATCGCTTGCATTTATTCACGGAGTCCATCTCCCCATCTGAAGAAACCCAGCTCCTTCAAGGTTCTGCTAGAGTTTTATTGGAGATTCCTCTGACTTTGACCTCATCATCAACATCGGAGCCATATTTCCTACCTTTATTCTAGGGTTCTTTCTAAGTTGAATTCTGTGTTGTAATTTGAAACGAGCGTACTTGTTGTGTCTTGACTATAACTGTGCCTACTGCTGATTCGTTTCCTTTGGGCCGGTTTTTTGGGCCTTAGCCTGTTTCAGCTTTTATCGTGTATGATCCTTGTCTTTTTAATGTAACTTACATATCTTTGACAACAAAAAAAACATGGGAATTTCATTATTTCAATTGTCAATAAAGGAAACGATTCTTTCACAGCCCCCAAATGGGATGTGATAAATGCAGGAAGTAAAGAAATAAAAAAGAAAAGAAAAGAGAGAAAAAGTAAAAACTATGATAAGTAATTTGATGTAAAAAAATGGAAAATAAGGGTAAAAATATCTTCCAATACAGCTCCCATTTTCTTTCTTATTTCTCTCTATGTGGATTCACCTCTTCAAGGTGTAAAAGTAACCATGGAGAACAATTCCCAAGTAACAGTGAACCATGAATATTTCTCAAGTCAAGACTACAATGGAATTGCACCCAAGAAGCACCTATCCTATTACTACAAACAATTCACACAAGCATTACTGTAATCAAAGACAAGACCCGGATCACTCTGTTTCAAGATTCTTCTGATCAAATCAATCCTCTTTTCCTGAAATTACAACAAAGCATAACATGTGGGTTTCAGCATGGCGAAACGCCCAAATCGTAATGAAATCCGCAAACACCAAATCATGACTCTCATAGAAACTTCCCCACCCAGTTCCTCCTTTTCCATTCAGCATACGGTAACCTCTGTTATCCCTTCTCTTCAACATCATGCTATGCCCTTTACCATCCTTATCGTACACCATCACTTGAACCCCGTTTCCCGCAAGAACCCCACCACCGTCTTCTTCTTTCAAGAACTCCAAGAAACAATCTTCAATCTCACGTTTTGGAAGGAATAGGTTCGACGCATCGTTCGCTTCTAACTGCTTCTCAAATGGCTTGCTGAATTTGCCGTCTTTCACAATGCCTTCAAGGCTTGGCACTGGTGGCACTAACAATAACTGCCTCTCTTTCTTCTTCTTCTTGGAAGTGGAAGAAGAAGAAGAAGAAGAAGCTTCTTCATTCACTTGTTTCGATGGCGACCCTCCACTTCCACTTTTTGATGTCTTACTTTGCTGTAACTCTTGGCGGAGTTGGGTAAGGGATTCTAGCATAAGGTTTCCCATTTTTAGAAGAATATCTGCTACTAGTAGTTCTTCAGCATCAGTGTCACAGTTTCCAGATGATAATGATGATGGTGAAGAACTACTCCAATCATTGTTGCCACCTTCATCCACTACTCGCTTCCCTTTTCTGTCATCAGAGCTCTCTTCTGCCATTGAGGGGAAGGATCGCTACGCTACAAATCTTGCTGGGTGTCGTGTGGTAATTCTTTGGAGACAATGAGAGAGGCTTTAATTTTGTAGAGGTGAGAATGTTCTTGAAGCAATGCAATGTGAAGCTATATATATATCTAGGTAAGGGCAAATATTGGCAATAACTAAAGGGGTCACTCAGCAGTCCCAAGTGAAGTCCCAACTGATTCAATCATTTATATTTTTCTGCTCCGCCAAATCAATTTTCTTTGTGTTAAAGCACATGTTTAAAAGTTAGTAGATCATAACAAATGATAACAAATGAGCCTTTATAGTGCCTTATGCAATGGATTTAGATTAATTGCGGTAATAAAATCACGCATTCACTGTAGTTATAAAATGTTAGTTGTGCGATGAAGATCAGTTCAAATATTAAATGTGTTTTAAATTTGATTTAAATATCTTGGTATATGAGTTGTGTGATGAAATATAGTGACAATGTGATTTTACGACTGCACCCAATCAGGATCCGGTCCCAATAGAGTAAATAATCCCACCCTAAGTAAAATTAAAAGTTGATATAACATTTAAATATAGAAAAAGATGTATAAAAAATATAAATGTATACAAAAAGTGGAATTAAGCCATGATTAGATTATATGCAAATGTACATAGAAATGTTTATAGAGAAATCATATTTGTACAACTTTACAATAATACAATAAAGATAAATAAAAAGAGAAATGTGGGATGTGATAGGTAATGTGATGAAAAAATATAGAAAGAAAAAATGTGTTGTATGAGATGTATATTTTAGTTGTGTGAATTTATTATCTCATGTTTATGTGACATTTGAACAAAAATAGTTTTGAACAAAAACAAGGCCGCCCATTTTCTCATAAAGTTTTGAACAATATGGCAACAATCACAAAGTACATATTCGGACCCAAAAAAAAAAAAATACTAAGTACATATAATCTTTTAAAAAAAGTACATCTAATCTTCCTTGCTCAAAACATGTGAATTTTATTATTGGGTTTTTGTCCCTCAAAATATAGCGAAATTTAACCAAAGAATAGTGAGTTAATTGGCAATACAGATTGAGATTGTGAGAAGAGTTTTTGGGTTTGATCCCCACTAAACACACTTTTAGGGAGGGGTGAAGATCCTTAAATGTGACTAAGCCCCGAACATAATTGCCCCTGGTAATAGAGGATACATGTGATTTATACAAAAAAAATATATATAGTGAAATTTGGTTTTGATCATTTATTTATTTTTTCATTGGTTTTGATTATCTATTTTTTAAAATAACATGATTTTAGTCCTCATCGTTAATTACATTTCGCCATGTGATGATGTAGCAATATTTCTTGTAGTTTTTTTTATGAATTTTCCTTTAAAATTTCTTGCGGAATTAAAAACTTAAAGAAAAATATATATGTTTAGATTCTAAAATTTGAGAAAATTTTATTGTAAAAATTTCTGCAACAAAATAAAGAAATTTTATAGCAGTATTTTATGGAAAAAAATTTGTGGATTTTTGAAAATTTAGTACATATGACTTTTCTAGAGAAAAAATCATGAGACTTTTTGCTATAAATTTTTATCCATGAAAAATTATAGTGGAGCTGCGAAAAAAGACTTAACAAAATATAATTAATAAAGAGAACTGAATGCATGATTTAAAAAATGAAGGATAAAAATCAATAAAAATCAATAAATGAATTACCAAAATCAAATTTCACTATATTTGATATCAAAATCATATACAACTCTTCATTATTTATTTCATTATTCAAACATGTCAATAAAGTCGACCAAAAAAGAATATGTCAATAAACGAAATTTTCACGTACCCAAATGGGATGCGATAAATGCAGGAAGTAAAGAAATAAAAAAAAAGGAAAGACGAGAGAGAAAAAGTAAAAACTATGATAAGTAATTTGATGTAAAAAAAAAGTGAATAAAAAAGAAAATAAGGGTAAAAATATCTTCGAATACAGCCGTTAATCTATCGATTTATTATCTATTATTATATATTACAGCTGAGTCGCATGATTCGACGTTGCCACATCACCTCTAATATTGCCACAACTATTTATTTATGTCACATCAATGAAAATATGATGTGTCATTATTTCTAGTCATCTTTCCTATGTTTCTTATTTATTTCCTAACTATGAAAGACTTTTGAAACACCAAAACTTCTATATAAATGCATTTAAACAAATTGTATCATATTAAATATTAAAAAGTAACTAAAATTTAATACAAAATCCTCAAAATTGTTATAATTCACACAAAATTCATAATTTTAATGTGATGTCTCATTGATAATGTCAATAATATCTAAAATCAATTTTAATAAATATAAAATATTTAAAAAAAAAACTAAAATCCTTCAAAGGATAAACCATCTATGAATTTTTTTTGTGACAAAAATTTAGGATAAGGGGATGGTGCCCCAGTCCAAGGTAGGGAAAGCCTCCGGGCTCTTCCATCTATGAAATTATTCTACTTTCTAATCATGTCACCTATTTCTATCTTCATAAACTAATTAGTATTAAAATCCTATTTTCATCATTAATATAATAAATTTTTAAATATACACAAAAAATGTTAAAAAATTGAAATCTATAAAATCATCACTACACTAATTAAGTAAATCAATTTAAAGGATAAATTATCTATGAATTTATTCTATTTCTTAACCATGTCAATAATTTATATCTTTTATCAAATAATTAATATTAAAATCCTATTTTCATCATTAATATAATTAATTATTAAATATACAAAAAAATAAATACCCTTAATTATTAAATATACAAAAATATTTCTTAGAAAAGATCTTTTAAAAGATAAATCATCTATGAAATTATTCTACTTTCTAATAATGTCACTTATCTCGATCTTTCATAAACTAATTAGTATTAAAATCCTATCTTCATCATTAATATAATAAATTATAAAATATACACAAAATGTTAGAAAAGTGAAATTTATATAATTATCTCTACACTATTTAAGTAAATCGGTTCAAAGCATATATAAATCATCTATGAATCTTTTCTACTTTCTAACCATGTAACTAATATATATTTTTCATAAACTAATTATTATTAAAATTTTATTTTCATCATTAATATAATAAATAATTAAATATACACAAAAATGAAATGTCCTTACAAATATTTCTCTTATTTAAATAATCAATAGTATAATAATAATTAACAACTACGTAATCATTTTAAATTCTCGATTGTTATAAAATTTTAATTCATTACAATTCATTTCGTATAAATATAATTCAAAAATCTTAATTACATTTAAATAATTTATAACTTGTCAAATTAAATAAATGAGGACATACCAAAATTTTTATCCTTGGATCCACCCCTCCCACAAAATTTAATAAAAATATCAATATTAATATGCAAAAACAAACTCACTCACTCACATTTTACAATTTACAATAATATAAACCTAAAAATGATGTAAAACTAATATTTCTTAGCAAATTCAATAATTTCTACCTTCTAACCTTCATTCTTTAAATTAAACATCTCGATTTGTAACAGTTGTGTTGTATATATTGAAGAAGAAAAAAATATGAAATCAACAATAATCAAATGTAAAAAAATTAATGTATTAATCAAATCAAATGTTAATTGATAGTGAGAAAAATAATAATTAATATTTATCAAATTATGTTATTATTTCTTGTATTTGATATTATAAAATTCAATTTCTTCATTTTTGTTGTGTCTAAATATGAAATTTATTTTAAAAAATATATTATTTAAAAAATATTTTTTACAAATGAGCAAGACTTTAAAAAATGAAAAAAGAATTAACAAAAAAACTTCGTACTGTACCTCAATTTGAAAAAAAAATGTTAAATTCCAATAATAAAGATTAATATCATCAAATTAATCAAATTAATATAATAGATCAAAACATTATTTTCGTAACATTTAACATAAAAATGTTTATTATATTATTGTTACATGTAAAGGCATGTATTTAGTGTCTGCGATTTTTTCTCCAAGACCTTCCAAGATTAGCTTGCTTCTTATGGCATTGTCTGAGAGTAATCCCATCGATCCCATGCCTGTTGATGATGGAGTGCATGTAGAAGAAAGGATTTCCTTCCGCGATAAATTGCTTCGCAAAGGATGCCTCGGTCACTCTGAAGGAGAAGGTAGATCTTATTAGCCATAATCTCTTTCAAATCAAGCTTGAAGAAGGTAATCGGTTGAAACCTAAATGCTTTATTGCTGATTCCATTCTTGATTCATTTAGACATTCTTAGAGGGGTGCTCTTATTGTGAAATTACTAGGGAAAAGTATGATAGGCTCAAGAAGGTGTGGAAGTTGTCTGGGGGTTTTGAGCTTCTTGATGTGGGGCATGGTTATTTTGTTGTGAAATTTGATATGGATGATGATTGTAATAAAGTCATATCTGAGGGACCATGGATGATCTTTGATCATTACCTTGCTGTGAGAGCTTGGACCCCTGATTTCGTTTCTTCTGAAGTTAAAATTGATAGTGCTATGGTTTGGATCAAGTTCCCTAATTTAGGGCTAGAATATATATTATGATGAAAATATTCTATTAGCAATGGCAGTTGCAGTTGGGAGTCCTATAAAGGTGGATCGTACAACCATTAATGTATCAAGAGGGCGATTTGCAAGAGTCTGTGTTCAAATTAATCTGAATGAACTAGTTGTTGGTAAGGTATGGCTTCAGGGCCATTGGTATCAGGTGGAGTATGAGAGTCTGCATCTAATCTGTGGCAAATGTGGATTCTATGATCATGTAACACGCTCTTGCACTAAGAAAGGGGGCAATCCCGTGGTTTCTTCTCAGAATCAAGCATCTCAGAATCCTGGTCAGATTAATACCTCTATCAAGATTAAGGAACCTGAAATTGAGTCCAATGATCTCAATAAGGAAAATGTCGGTACTCAAGATCTGTTGCATGGGGAATGGTTAGTTGTGTCAAGATCAAAGAAAAACAATCATCCTAGAAATAAAGGGAAGCTGTCAACAACTAAAAAACCAGAAAAGAATTTGAACAAGTTCTCCAGTTTATCCTTTATTTCTGAAGGTAATGAGGTTGCTGATAAACGAGATGATGTAGATGTTGTTAAAAGATCTGTGGCAGAGACTGGTAAAGGGATTATTTTTTCAACTAAAAGTCTGGATCAATCTATTCAAGGGATCTCCAGGAAGAAAAGACACAAAATATAGCCTCCTTCAACTTCATTGAAAGACAATGACAGTTCAACAGCTATCAGTAATCTTTCCTTGGAAAAGTCTTCCTTGAGTATAAAGAAAGGTGTTGCTGGTATCACTACATCTGCACCCAATAAATCATCACCATCTACTAGTATACAGAATACTGTTCCACAGTCATTAGAGCATGGAATTAAAACCCTGATGAATGTTGAAGTAATTGCCAAACAGATTGAAATTTCGAGATGATGAAAGTCTTCAAAATAGCTTGGATGCTAATCTAGGGGTAAATCTTCATCCCCAACATGTGACAGGGGAGAATGAAGATTCTGATGCAGTCTCTGATGATGAGATGGTTGAGGATCAAGGCAGCTCAAGTGTTGATTCAGATAATGATATGATGGAAGAGCATGGTAATGATATTGATCACTCACCAAATGGATGATCAAGGCATGTTTTTCTTTCCTATACTCTTCTTTTTAGTTATAATGAATGTCTTCAAAGATTTTGTAGCTATTGCTTAGAATGTTAGAGGAGCTTCTAATAAGAGAAGTCATAGGCACATTAGAGGCCTTTTAAGAAAATATAAGCCAGATCTTGTATTTATATTTGAAACCCATACTCAGTTTTCAAACAATAAAATGTTTTGGAATCAAATTGGTTATTACCCAATTGCTATCGAGGAAGCCCAAGGTCACATGGGTGGTATATGGGCCCTTAAAGTTGTTAGCTCCCCTATTCCTTTGCACTTTTAGATTCCTTTTCATAAGTAATTAGTTTAGAGATCTCTAAGGGGGATTCTAAATGGATTTGTTCTGGGGTTTATGCTAGCCCTATTCTCTCTAATAGAAACTTAATGTGGGATCATATCAGTTTGATTAGAAACTCCATCTCTTCCCCTTAGTTACTATTAGGAGACTTTAATGATATGTTGTTGTCTTCTGAGCAAAGAGGTGGTAGTTTCTCTTTAACTAGGGCTAATAAATTTGCTGATAATTTAGAAGCTTGTAACTTGTTAGATGTGGGCTGTTTTGGTTCAAGTTTACCTGGAGTCGTAGATGTAGAGGTGGTCAATGGGTATATAGGAGGTTGGATAGAGGGATTGCTGATCTAGTTGGAGAACTAATTTTCCTAATGTTAGGATTGAAAATCTTTGTAGATTTTATTCTGATCATCATCCAATACTTCTTAGGTGTGGAGGAAATATCATTTTCTGAGTGAGAGACCATTTAAATTTCAAGCGGCTTGGTGTTCTCATCCTCTTTTCCCTGATATTGTGAATAATGCTTGGATTGCTGCTAATCATAATGTTTGTCAATCTTTAGCTTCTATTAAGGATGCATCTATTCAGTTTAATAAAGAGGTTTTTGGTAACATACATGCCAGGAAAAGATCCATTGAAAAAGGCTCTTAGGTATTGATAGGGCTCTTGAAAATATTGATTCTGCTAGACTTATTCTGCTTTAACGAAGTCTTTTAAAAGAATATAATGGGATTTTATTTCAAGAAGAGGTTTTTTTTTGTTTCAAAAATCTAGGGAAAACTGGGTTAAGTTTGGGAATAGAAACATTGAGTTTTTTCATACTCAGACTATTATAAGAAGAGCTAAAAATATAATCAATGGCTTATTCCTCCCTAATGGTATTTGGTGCACTGATAATGAAATTCTGCAAAGGGAAGCTGTTGTTTATTTTAAAAGCCTATTTTGTTGTACTGCTGCAAATGGTAATTACATGTATTCTCCTGTTTTGCCTACACTTTCTCAATCTGATATCCAAAGGTTGAATGCTCTTGTGTCTAAAGAGGAAGTCCATAAAGCTTTATTTGCTATGAAATCTTATAAGGCTCCTGGGCCTAATGGTTTCCAAGCTATCTTTTTTAAAATGTATTGGGATCAAATTGGTGATGATATTTGTAATTTTGTTAGTGAAGCTTTCATAACTGGTAAGGTTCCTCATGAGGCAGTTGAAACATTAATTGTTTTAATTCCTAAGATTAAAAATCCTACTTCTTTCAAGGATCTTATACCTATTAGCTTATGTAATTGCATATATAAGTTAGTGTCTAAAGTTCTTGTTAATAGATTAAGGCCTATTTTACAGCAACTTGTTAGTCCTCTACAAAGTAGTTTCATACCCGGTAGGTCTTCTTCTGATAATGCTTTAACTCTTCAAGAAATAATGCATCAAATGAATAAGTCAAAAAACCTAAAGGGGATTTAATTTTTAAACTTGATCTAGAGAAAGCATATGATAGAGTGGATTGGAAGTTTTTGGAATTAGTATTGAAAGAGTTTGGTTTTCCTCCTCTTATTATATCTTTAATCATGAGTGGCGTCACTTCCTCTTCCCTTTCAATGCTTTGGAATGGTAGCAAATGCCCTGCTTTCACTCCTTGTAGAGGGCTTAGACAAGGTGACCCCTTGTCTCCCTACTTATTTGTTTATGTATGGAAAATCTTGGAGCAATGTTGTCAGAGGCTGTCCAGAATGGTTCTTTGCATCCTATTTTCAGCTTGTGCAAAATGGCCCAGGTGTGTCCCATTTATTTTTTGCTGATGATGTTTTATTATTTACTAAAGCTAAGCCATCTCAGGTTAGAATTCTTTCACAAATTGTTCAGAATTTCTGTAATATATCAGGATTTAAAATAAATATTGATAAATCTAGAACTTATTGTTCATCAAAAATTCCAAATCAAAGAAAGAATAAAATTCAGAGTATTATAGGCATATCTTTCACTTCTTTGGAAAAATATCTTGGTTTTCGCCTATTTGTGGGGAAACCAAGAAGGGATGATTTTTTGTATATTGTAGATAAAGTTAATAGTAGACTGCATCTTGGAAAGGTAGACTTCTTAATAAAGCAGGGAGATTAACTTTAGTTAATTCTGTTATCACCTCTATCCTTGCTTATCCATGCAAATTCAATGGCTACCGGAAAGTATTTGTAACATGTTAGATAGGTCAGCTAGGGACTTTCTCTAGAAAGGTTCTAGTAATTCAGGTGTTAATTTAATTAATTGGTCTACTGTTCTTTGCCTAGGAAGATGGGGGGACTGGGAATCAGAACTGCTAGGAAACAAAACATTGCTCTTCTTGGCAAATTGGTCTGGAATATACTGACTCAATCTCAAGACAAGTTTTGGGTTCAGATTTTAGGCTCCAAATATGGAACTGGATGTAATGTTTTCAAATATGTTCAAGGATGCTCTTATGTGTGGAAATCTATTTGAAGGCTGCTGCATGTCTCAAAGAGGGATTCATTTCTCGGCTAGGGGATGGAAATTCTAGTTTTCTTTTTTATGCTTGGCTGCTTAGTGGTCCCTTGTGTGATAAAGTTCCCTTTATAAATTCACATGACATCACCCTAAAAGTCAAGGATGTTTGGACTGGTCAAAATTGGAATCTTGGTATGCTTTGGTCCACTATCCCAACTGATGAGTGTGAAGCCATTCTAAGACTTAAACCAATTTTTATGATGGAGTGATGGGTTTAATTTCTTGGAGTTCTTCTAGTGATGGTATTTATTATGCAAAGGCTGGGTATACTGGCTGCAAAAACAGGCTACACAAACTGAAATTGATAGTTACTGGTCATGGATCTGGAAATTGAAAGCTAGTGAATCTGTCAGATTTTTTATATGGTTGGCTGCAAAGGTTAGGCTTCCAACAAAAAAAAAAATATTACATAAAAGGAGGATTACAGTCTCTCCTCTGTGTATTTTTTGTCATACTGCCGAGGAAGATGTCATGCATTGTTTGAGAAATTGTTTAAATGCTGCCAGAATTTGGGAGGCCCTTGGTTTGTTAATCATACACAATTTACCTCCTGCAATAATAGTTTTGATTGGCTTTACTGGTCTTGTCAGAATTTGGGTTCACTTTTCCTGGTAGGAGTTTGGGAAATTTGGCTAACAAGGAATACCAGAATTTTTGAGGGAAAGGACATTCCAACCAGTCTTTTGATTTTAAAAACTACAATTTATCTCATGTTTTTTAATTCGATTTTTTGTTCTCCTTCTGATGTGTCACACAATTGTAATAAGGCACATAAGATGGATCAATCCTCCTGCTGATCATGTTGCTCTAAATGTGGATGGGAGCTCCTTTGGTAATCTTGGACCTGCTAGGTATGGTGGTCTTCTAAGGGATTGCAATGGTAATTGGTTGAAAGGTTTTTATGCCTCTCTTGGTTTTTCTGACATAGTGCAGGCTGAGTTGATGGGGCTGTTAGAAGGTCTAAACCTTGCTTGGAATGAAGGACATAGACAAGTTAAATGCTGGTCAAACTCTCAGTATGTTATCAAGCTTGTAACAGAACCATGTCCTAAGTTTCACAAATATGCTGCTATCATTAATGAAATTAGGAAGCTCTTGGTTAGAAGTTGGTATGTGGATATTAATCATATCCCAAGAGAAGGGAACCAGTATGCAGATGCTCTTGGCAAGATGGGAGTTACTTGTTCTTCCAACATGGTTGTAATTCTTAATTCCCATGATGATATTAAAAATCTGGTCTCTGATGATGCAAAAAGGAAAACATTCCCTAGGGGTTGGAATCCTAGTTAGTTAGGCTATAGTTGTTTTCTTTTTTTTTTCTTCCTTCTTTTCCTCATGTAACTAAAAAAAATTATCGTTACGCATTGTACATGTCAGAATCTAGTTTTCTTTCTTATTTCTCTGAATGTGATTCACCCTTTCAAGGTGTACAAGTTTGTTAAAGTAACCATGCAGAACAATTAGCAAGTAACAATGAACAATGAATATTCCTAGAGAAAGGTTATGTGTATAACACGTTGTATGTATAATCAAGTGAAAGATAGAGAAAAGAGAGAAAAATATAAGATATAATAGATTATATGATATGATAGAGAAAGATAAAGAAAAAAAGGTTGTATGAGTTGTTGTGTGTTTTGGTTGTATGAATATTATAACTCATATTTGTCAAGAGCACAATGGAATTGCACCCAAGAACTCCTAACTAAAGTACTAGAAACAATTCACACAAGCATTACTGTAATCAAAGACAAGACCCGGATCACTCTGTTTCAAGATTCTTCTGATCAAATCAATCCTCTTTCCTGAAATTACAACAAAGCATAACATGTGGGTTTCAGCATGGCGAAACGCCCAAATCGTAATGAAATCCGCAAACACCAAATCATGACTCTCATAGAAACTTCCCCACCCAGTTCCTCCTTTTCCATTCAGCATACGGTAACCTCTGTTATCCCTTCTCTTCAACATCATGCTATGCCCTTTACCATCCTTATCGTACACCATCACTTGAACCCCGTTTCCCGCAAGAACCCCACCACCGTCTTCTTCTTTCAAGAACTCCAAGAAACAATCTTCAATCTCACGTTTAGGAAGGAATAGGTTCGACGCATCGTTCGCTTCTAACCGCTTCTCAAATGGCTTGCTGAATTTGCCGTCTTTCACAATGCCTTCAAGGCTCGGAACTGGTAACTGCCTCTCTTTCTTCTTCTTTGAAGCTTCATTCACTTGTTTCGATGGCGACCCTCCACAACCACAAGAACAAAAAGTTAGATTCAATTGTTGCGATGGCGACCCTCCACTTCCACTATTTGATGTGTTACCCTCTTGGACTTGAGTAAGGGATTCTAGCATAAGGTCTCCCATTTTAAGAAGAATATCTGCTACTAGTAGTTCTTCAGCATCAGTGTCACAGTTTCCAGATGATAATGATGATGGTGAAGAACTACTCCAATCATTGTTGTCACCTTCATCCACTACTCGCTTCCCTTTTCTGTCATCAGAGCTCTCTTCTGCCATTGAGGGGGAAGGAACGATACAAATCTTGCTGGGTGTCGTGTGGTTCTTTGGAAACAATGAGAAGCTTTAATTTTGTAGAGGTGAGAATGTTATTGAAGCAATGTGAAGCTATATATATATCTAGGTAAGGGCAAATATTGGCAATAACTAAAGGGGTCACTCAGCAGTCCCAAGTGAAGTCCCAACTGATTCAATCATTTACATTTTTCTCAGCCGCCAAATCAATTTTGTTTGTGTTAGAAGCAATGCTTTTAAAATTGGACTGGTAATTGAACCGGTGAAGGTACTGGTTCACGGTTCAGTGGTTCAACCCACGGTTGAACCACGGTTGAACCGTGGTCGAATCAGTAATAATTAAATATATTTTTTAATATTATATAATATTTTTTAAGTAATAAAATAAGATAAAATCATAAGAATCAAGATATATAAGATTATATATTAATATAAAGACTTTATTATATGTATTATATGATAAAAAATTCATAATAATTGACTAAATAATAAATATTTGTGTAATCCTTAAAAAGTTATTTTTATTTATCTTAAAAATATTTTAGATTAAATAAAAATCAAAAAAACAAAAAACAAAAAAATTGATTTTTTTGAAATTGACCGGTTCAACTGGTTTTCTAGCACCGGTTCTTTACCGATTTTCACCGGTTCGACCGGTTCTTGATCAGTTCCCACCAGTTTTAAAATCAGCCAGTTTTCAGGGTTTGTATGGACCGGACACCAGGCTGGTTCTCGGTCGGACCGGTTGAACCGGCCGGTCTGGTCCGATTTTGCTAACTATGGTTGAAGCACATGTTTAAAAGTTAGTAAAACATAACCCAATGAGACTTTTTTATAGTGCCTTACCTATATTTCCCAAGCTTATGGATTAAGAGGATTATTGCCCTTACCAAATGGATTTGGATTAGTACAATCACAAAAAAATCACATGATCCTGAAATGTTGAGATATATTTTAAATTCAATTTAAATATCTAGGTATCTAAATTGTGCGATAAAGTTACAGTCATTATGTGATTTTACAACTCCGTTTAATCCAAATTGTACTCCAACAGGGTAAATAATCCCACCCTATTGAACAAGTGAAATTAAATGTTGATATAGAGTTTAATATATATACACTGTCAGTATAAAGAAATTTTGCACAAACATCCAATGATGTGCTGCCACATCATTTATTGAATTTAATAACACATGAGGTGTCACATTCATTGATGTGGCGATACACAATTGGACGTCTGTGTAAAACTTTTTACATTGTGAGTGCACAATCCTTTTTCTATAATAAAAACCAGTTAATATTTAATTTTATACATTCAAATGTCATATAAACATTTTTATGCACATTTGCATATACTTAAAGGATTTAATTAATATACATTTCAGTGTAACGAAATTTTACACAGACGTCCAATTGTGTGTCGCCACATCAATGAATGTGACACCTCAGGTGTTATTAAATTCAATAAATGATGTGGCAGCCAATCATTGGATGTTTATGCAAAATTTCTTTATACTGACATTGTATATATATTAAACTCTTTATATTTATAAAAAATGACTCGCGAGTCACCAAGAAGGAAACGATACAACACAAGGACTTGACTTCTGTGCAAGGTTAAGATTGTACATGTGACTGGTGAAAAAGTACAAAGAAGTAGTTTGGACTTTGGCCATGCATGAAGATCTATCAGTCGAGAATAAATAGGACAAGGAAACACCTAAAGCAAGTTAGAAGACAAATGGATGAGAGTTTGCGCTTTAAGTGTGATGGATATACCTGTTTCCGGTTTTGAACATGTTAAGGCAAGGAATAGTCAGTTTTTTTTTCCTCCTTATATTTTCGCCCCATATATTCATATAGGAATTTATGATTTGTTACCTATTGCTACACTCATGCCTTCTTTCTTGTGCTTGAGTACAGAAGTATCCCTCCAATTCCATTAGCAAATCAAGGAAAAGTTAGGAGATAAAGAAAGAGATAATAAATTCATACAACAACAAAAATATATAACAACTCATACACACATTTTTTCTTTCTATCTCTTTCCATCACATCATCTATCACATCCCACATTTTTCTCTCTTCTCTTTCTTTTCTCTCTTGTCTCTCCTTGTTGTATGTTGTATAAATAAGAATTCTCAAAAAGAAAAGGAAAACTAAGTAGCACTTGGTACTAACTAAGTAATTATTCCTCTGTCCACTTTGATCTTGTTTAAAATAAGATACTGATATGTTCTCCTGGGTCTCTATTTGGCCATGATCTGGTGTTTCAGGTCAGTTCTACCATCTTGAAATCTCTCCTCAAAAATTAAATTCATCACTAGAAATTTCGAATGGCTTATGGACTCATTTTAGAGGAAAATTAAGGAGAAATTATAGTCTTTATTATATATAAAGACTATAATTTATTGTAGATATGGGTGAACTCCTATGCCAAATCCACTTCTTTTGTTTGCTTCCATGTACTTCATCAGATGTTGAAAGAAAACATACTGAATTCTTTGATCACTTCCAAATTCTTATTGGGGTCTGAAAATATTGCTTGATAATTACAGGTGGAGTTACCTCCATGGATGATTTCCTTAAAGAATTCTTCCCAAATGTGTATGAGAGAAAGCAAGCACATCTTGCAGAAACAGATTATTGTAAATATGATCAGATGTTGACCCTCTTTACTTCATCTCTGTACTTTGCTGCACTTGTCTCCACATTTGGTGCTTCAACTCTAACAAAAAAACAAAGGCAGGAAAGCTAGTATCTTAGCTGGTTCCATATGCTTCTTTATAGGAGCTGTTCTCAATGCAGCTGCAATAAACATTGCAATGTTGATCATTGTGCGTATCCTTCTACGCACAGGCATTGGATTTGGTAACCAAGTAAGTTCAACTTTAACCAAAATGAAAAATTGAAACTTTTATAGTGTTATTCAGCCTTTACCACAACAAAACACAAAGGGGTGCTCCCAAATTTACTTAACATGGTTTTCTAATTATGCTGTGAAGGCTGTTCCTCTGTATCTTTCAGAAATGGCTCCTGCTAAATTAGAGGAGCAGTGAACCAACTCTTCCAGTTAACAACATGTTTGGGAATTTTGACTGCTAACCTAGTGAATTATGGTACTGAGAGACTTCATCCTTGGGGGTGGAGGTTATCCCTTGGTTTAGCTACAGTTCCAGCAACTTTAATGTTCATTTGAGGTTTTTGTGTCCTGAGACACCAAACAGTCTTGTGGAACAAAACCGAATTGAGGAAGGAAGAATGGTGTTGGAGAAAATTAGGGGCACTCCAAATGTTGATGCTGAATTTGATGATCTTATTGAGGCCAGCAGAGAAGGAAAATCTATTAAGAATCCATTCAAGAACCTCCTTTTAAGAAAGAATAGACCCCGGTTAATCATTGGAGCCTTGGCTATTCCAGCATTCCAACAGTTAACTGGCAACAACTCTATCCTCTTCTATGCCCCTGTCATTTTCCAAATTTTGGGCTTTGGCTCTAGTGCAGCACTATATTCATCTGTTGTTACTAGTATAGCACTTGTTCTAGCCACATTGACTTTTGTTGACAAGTTTGGTTCTTTTTGGAAGCAGGTGTTGAAATGAAATTCTGCATGGTAACTAACTAGTAACTACATCTTCCACAGCTTTTGTGCTTATACCACAAATAATATGAAAAACATAACATGATATCAACTACTCATTTTGTTGCTAACTTGATGAGTTTTCATTTTTTTTTTATCTACAGGTTGCCATGGCTATAGCTTTGGATTTAGAATTTGGAAAAGACAAACAACTACCATTAAGAGTTGGTATCTTTCTGGTTATAGTGATTTTCATGTTCGTTTTGGCTTATGGAAGATCTTGGTGTCCCTTGGGGTGGTTGGTTCCAGGTGAGCTATTCCCGTTAGAGATAAGGTCAGCTGCACAGAGTGTTGTGTGTGTGTCAACATGATCTTCACTGCACTTGTCGCACAATTCTTCCTTGTGTCACTTTGTCACCTCAAATATGGAATTGATTACCCTTATGACTTGCTTTGTTTTCTTCTCTTGTCAGAAACCAATTAAGTTCCAATTGAGGAGATTTATCTTCTGTTTGAGAAGCATTGGTTTTGAAAGAAAGTAGTAGGAGAAGACAATTATGTTAATGTTATAGCTAGCTTTGCTACACCAATGTAACAAGATTCTAGATACTGGCTTATACATGTGTCCCAGATTCATAGTTGTCTTCTCCTGATACTTTCTTTCAAAAAAGAGAAAAGGTTGCGGTTCCGCATCATGAAAGAGTGCGGTTATAACCGCACTCCAAGTAGATGCTATTTTAGTACACATTCACTGGGACTGATTGCATAACCGCACTCTAAGTTCTCATTTTTCTGAAGTTATTAGCTACGAAACTCTCTGTAGCTAATGTGTAGCTACTTAATTTGTTTTGCACATAATTATATTTGTGCATTAGTTCACCAAACAGAATTTGTTTTATATTCAAAAGAAATTTATTACATAAATAATAGTAGTAATAATAATAATAATAATTACTATTGATTATTACCTTAGTCAAATGGACGGGCTGGTTGTGCATTGGTGTGTGCTATATGCACCTATCTTTCTCTGTCTTTCCATCTAAGTGAAATTGATTAATATAAATGAGGAAATAATGCAAATTGATTAATATTTTTTTCCAAAGGTTAGCTTACTTAGGCTGCAGATTAACAATTTATTCACTTGAAATAATTTAATAATTAAAAACAAAGTGAAAAATGGAATGAAGAGAAGTAATACCTGCAGGCAAGTCATGTGTACGCTGTAATTTATTCTGCACTGCGGATGCAATTTCCTTGGGTAATTTCATTTGGTTTCTATCAAAACCACTTTCTAAATGTGGATTAAGAACATGCTACTATCCATGGGCCATCTATTTCATTGTTTTTCTAGACATCGTTCATGATCTTCAACCTGTTTTGAGGGTATAGCAAATTACTTGGAAAGCTAAATTACTTAGACTAACTACTCAAATTACTACTATACACACACTAAGTATATGATTTGAGTCAGCAGAGATCAACCCCATTAACTGCATTGATCATATATGTGATAAGTTCACTTCAAATAACAGCTTTTACGTGATTTGAAAACTTGTCTCAGTAAATAATGAGTTCAGAGCTATTGCATAGCTATATACCAAATAGACATTCTTATGTCGCAAGATTAGAGGTTTGATTTTTACTTCAATGATGACACACTTCAGTATCTTACACACAACAATGTGAACATGAGCAAAGGAGAACCTAGCATATTGGGAAGTCACTGATAGAACTAAATAGGTTGGAACTCACACTAAGCTCGTTTATAAATTTACAATCTCAAGGAGAGAATCAACAAGAAACTCATTTCCACTAGCGTGCTACATAGAAACAGGGGTCATCGAAACATCTACTATTGGACTACCTCCTTGCCCCCTACACAAGGAAAACAGGCTGGATTGAGAATCTGTGGAATAATATAGAGGCGCATATATCATATATTATTAGGAGCTTCATTGCTGTTTCAATTTCCTTTTTATGAAATAAGCTCCTTACTTGTAGACTTATATTTATAACATGCCACTGAAAGTGACTTGGGGTCAATAATTATTGTGATTGGCCTTTTGGATTCATGTTTAAGAGTTTTGTATTTTATTGGCATCTGATTGGAACAATGTTTCATCTGTAACAAAACCAATACTTGTGTGCAGGACATGCAAAGAACAGAAACCACAAGAAGACAAAGAGGAATCATCCTCAAGACAATCAAAATGCATTCCACGATCAATTAAGGCTTCATTGACCAAGCAGCCGCGAAGTGAATCGATGAGATCCCCATTATCTAAGCTTCACTTCTGCTGCCTAAAAGACAAACTCAGCCATTTTGAGTTAGCCACCCAAGTTTGAGGAGGGAACGATAGAGTATTAGCATCTCTGAACTTTATATCACTAGCTACTCCATATCCTTCTCAAGTCTGTTAGTTGACCTAACAGTTTGGGTTCTAAAATGTTCTCTGGACTATTATGAATTTAGTTTATAATCTATTAAAGGTTCAACTTGGTCAGAAAGCTAATGCAAGTCTCTACAGATCCTTTGGATTTATCAGATTATGTAGAACAACCAAATATCTAATATCAATACACTTCAGGTTAATCCATTGTGAAGCTCATATAAATGAATAAAAATAAAGGGGTTTAAAAAAAAGAAATAGAAGTGTGGTAAATGGGAACGAAAAACAAGAACTTGAACAAATCATGAGATGCCAACCTGATGGGAAATCTCATGAACTTCATCAGTGGCTGATGCTTGAGCTGTTTGCATTATAACTAGCTCCAAAAATCCATAATTCCATGTATATAGGACAAACTCCTTGATACAATGCCATCCTCTGTTGTACCCTCTTCCTGCATTACCAGAAAAATTAGGTAGATAATAAATCTGTAATAGTATACAGGATGATACATGGAAACCGATTCTCATTTTTTAGAAATATATTGACAAACAAAAGAAATAAACTCAAAGGTAATTTGTATGTCACTATGCACATACATTCAACCACAAAGCTAAGAAAACTTCAAGTAAATGATTTGATATGGATCATTTTTGTCTTTTCGAGAATGGTAAAAATCGAAAAGGCTCTGTGGTTTGAAGAGCAATTTTCTATTACAATATCAAACTCGCTTACATCTAATATGGTAAAATAGTATCCCTACTGCTCCAAAGAGAAATACAATATATTTCCAACAAAACTGCATTAGGACTGAAGAAAAAGCACAAGGGTAATTCAAATGCTTTATTGACCTGATAACTACCTTATTATTTCTGACTTGGATGCCTCCCGGCTTGATGGGTCTAAATTTATTAAACTTCACTTCCAACTGAGTAACTGTCATATTTAAGGGAAAATTTTGGATGTAAATGGAATGCCCCTCAACTGTTGGAGACAGAACATGTTTATTAGAAATGTGAAGAGTAAGAATATAACTCCTGAATAGTTTCTGTAACAGAAGGCACAATTCTTTTGAATTAATCTTGCCTGGTTCTGGGGTTACAGTAACAGCAGTTGCATCACCATCTCCATTAACTAGATGCAGTTCTGATGGTTCAGTGCCTTTTACATACCTAAAAACATCATCCGGAACATAATAGCCTGTGCAAAGATATATAAGAAGTTAACTTATTAAAAAGATATGTAAAAAGGTTGTTATTTAACATAAAGTAACTGATAATACATTGCCAACAGGATATTAGAATAATGTAATGGAAAAAAGAGTAACTTTAAAGACGGGGTAGGAGTTAGAGAGTTTATAGTGGGGAACTTGTTGCTGGTGTATCAAATAAGCACACAAATAAAGTAACTAAATAAATGTGTGCAGTGCATGTCTGTGTGTGCGTGAGAAAGAGAGACAGAGGGGGAGGTAGAGAAAGGTGCTTGTACCATGTAGTCAAATAGTCTTGCTTCCCTTCACCTTTTATTCCTTTCAACAAATTTCAAAGATATCCCAACCAATAAGATCATTATGCAAAATGGACCCCTTTCTCTCAAAGGGCACTAGCATGTTTGAAGAATAATCACAATTTTATATATCAGCCATGATTTTATTTGATTTGATCAATATATCAGGAACACATTTTTCTATATTTTTTAAAATATATTATATTATTATTGGGTAACATGCATGATGATAAAAAGTTCAACTTTCACGGTAACACGCATAGTGATAAACATTGTTTAATGGTTTTACAACCCCGAGCTTTTAAGACTAATTAATTTGAAGGCTTTTTAGTTTAGATGCTGACATGGTTACAAGTGTGCATCCAAGCCATGATAATACAAAAAACAAATTGATAAAATAATGATTTTACATTTAATTTAGTGAAAAAATGATCAAAACACCCAGCACATAAGTTGCTTTAATTTTAGATTTCCTAAATTCTTATCTCCAAAGCATCATTTCAGAAAGACAAAAAAAAATCATATCCACAAAAACAAGAAAATTGCACATAAAATAAGAACAGACATAATCATATCCCACAATATTATTTTGAGGAGAGATTAATTAGGAGTTAAGGAAGAAATTCAAACAATAGCACAGGTGCAATCAACCAAGCTTGAGCCAACATTTACTAAGGGATACCTTCAGGCCAATTTATACTCGACAAGAATGTTAGACCAACCAAAATCCCTAATCTAAAATCTTTTCTAATCCATATGATGAGGGACATTATAGAGACCAAAAATAAAACTCTAAAACCACTCACAAACATAATTTTCACTTGATTCCAAGCTACCAAAATAATTCTATAAAAAGCAAAACTACTAGTTTATATAACATATTCCTAAATAAAACCTCCAATTTAATCTACTTGTATAGTTTTATTCGATAGGACAATAACTAAACCTACACTTTTACCACTACATTCCGTTCAAGACCATCATGGTATATATAAGTGTTTAACAGAAAGTCCCACATCGGGGACTCAAGCAATGGGTTCAGATGGTTCAGATGGCCCAGCCACTTCAGATAGTCTAACTGTCCCGCACATCAGATAAACGCTTCAGATAGTGGACATCAGATGGTTCACATAGTCCACTTCAGATAGTTCCGCTAAGGAATTTCATTATGCAATCTTCATTCCTAAACTCTACCATTGGTACTAGCAACACATGCACATTTAATAGCACAAATGCACTCGGGAAGAGGCCTGAAGTTGTCTAATTCATCCCATAGGATAGTTAATTCAGTGAAAAATTGATTAATAGAATTGGTACCTTGATTTAATGATAAAAGCTCCTGTTGCAATTCAAGATGCGAATTCCATCTGCTTGTGAGAATCTGACTTTTAGAAGTCTCCATGCTTTTGCTGCTACTTCAAGATAGATCAAACTTTGACCAATGGTTGGTTATACAGAACTCAAAATCCATGAAAGCACTAGGTTGTTGCACCTTTCCCATGCATCAAAGCTTGGATCAAAGCGTTCTGGCATTGGCAAGCTTCCATCAACAAATTTAAATTTGTTTTTCGAAACTAATGATTCATGGCTCTTGACCAGCTATGGTAATTCTTTGGAGTAAGAAGAGGAGAAACAAGAGATAAGGTTGGATTCTCGTTCGGATGGATGTAGTATACACTGAGTGGATTAGCGGCTGGATCTGGTGGAGGAGGATTATTGTTGTTCGAAAAGAACCATTGTTGTTTGCAGGACCTCTCGCCGAACGAGAATCCAACATTTGGGCGCCGCTTCGGAACTTGTAGGCGCGACACTCATGAGTGTGAACGTGGGACAAGGTTTGGTCTCACGACGGCGAACCGAGGAGGAGGAGCACGCAAGGGTAGAAGTGAGAGGGTTCGGAGGCGTTTTCGATTGGGGACGAGAATTGGGAGATAGAGGAGAGTGAGCCGTGATTGAGAACTCGCGCATGGAGGGGAGAAGTGGGCTTCTGCGCCGACCGGAGAACAAACCGAGGTGGGCGTTGGGCGAAGATGGGGCTTGATGGCGTGGGGGATGGTTTTAGGGTTTCCAATTTTCAAAAGGAGAGGAGGAAGACATGAGAGTAAATGGGGACGGGGCTTTCTTGCCCTTTCTTTTTGATAGCTTTCTTGCACTGTGTTTATCGAGAATGGTGGGTTGCATAACTACTAATGGAGTGCGGTTATTTTGCAACCGCACTCTTTGTGGCTTTGCGTATACTTTAGGAATGCAGTTTGTGTTAACCGCAATCTAAATGCATGTTTCCTTATCCCATTTCTGTTGTAGTTACTTATCTTTTTGCATCTTGTCAATCTGTTTTCAAGATTAAAATTAAAAATAACTAGCATGTAAGGCATTTTTTTTTGTTTTTTGCAAGTAAGGCATTTTCAAATATAAATATATGATTAACAGGCGTCTTCTTGCTTGTTTGGAGGGAATTAACAGGCGCTTGACTATGTCTCCTCACGGGGGCTTCACAAGCTCTATAATAAGGTCTGGCTGGATTATCAATTTGTTCTTAATCAGGAAGAGGCTTTCTGGTACCATAGAGCTAGATCTGATTGGATTAAGTTTGGTGATAGGAATACTAGATTTTTCCATCTTAGTACTATTACTAGGCGTCATCATAATAAGATTGGGGGCTTGCTTGATAGCTCAGGCAATTTGGTTACTGATCATGATTCCATCAAGCAGATTGTTCTAGACTTTTTTAAAAGTCTTTACACTGATACTGTTCCTTGCCCCAGATGGGAGGGAGTTATTTATTTCCGTCCCTTCCTAGGGATCGTCTTCACAGCTTACATGATATTCCTTCTCCTTCTGAGATTCGCAATGCTATCTTTGATATGGGCCCTTGGAAAGCGCCTGGGCCGGATGGTCTCCATCCTATCTTTTTTCAATCTCAATGGGATAGAGTGGGTCCTTCTGTTTGTGAGTTAGTGCAATTGATCTTCCGGAATCCTCATCAAGTTGTTGGTGTTAATCATACACTTATTGCTCTGATTCCGAATTTTGCTCATCCTACCCTTGTCCAACAATTCAGGCCAATCAGCCTGTGTAATGTGGTGTACAAATTGGTAGCAAAGATTATTGCTAATAGAATGAGGTCCTTGATGTCGCTTCTTGTTCTCCCTAATCAATGCAGTTTTATTCCGGGTCGCCATGGTACAGATAACATTGTTATAGTTCAGGAGATTTTCCATTCTATGCGGAGGACGAAGAGGAGAGATGGTTTCATGGCTATTAAAGTGGATCTGGAGAAAGCTTATGACAGGCTGAATTGGAGTTTTATTATTGATACCCTGAAGGACATTGGTTTCCATGATAATCTTTGCAATATTATTCGCCAGTGTATTTCTTCAGCTTCTATGCAAATTTTGGTGAATGGAGATCGGACGGATAGTTTCGTCCCTTCTAGGGGGATTAGACAGGGTGATCCTCTTTCTCCTTATTTATTTGTTTTGTGTGTGGAGCGCTTAGGGCATCTGATTGAGGAGGCTAGAATCAATAAGGCTTGGCATCCCATTGTCCTTAGTCCGGCTGGTCCCCCTATCACACATCTTTTCTTTGCTGATGACCTCCTCTGTTTGGGAAGGCATCTGTTTCCCAGCTGGATACTATGCTCAATTGCTTGCATCTTTTCTGCGAAGCTTCGGGTGAAAAGGTTAGTGTTGCTAAAACTCGGTTATCTGTGTCTACAAATGTTAACCACAATAGAGTTGCTGAGTTGTGCTCTCGGACAGGATTTGCTCTCTCTTCTGATCTTAGGAAGTATTTGGGCATCCCTATCCTGCATTGTAGACAAAGGAAGAGGCATTATGACTATATCTTGGAGCATGTACAAAGGAAGTTGTCCTTGTGGAAATCTGATTCTTTATCGTTTGCTGGTAGAATTACTCTGGCCCAAACTGTTTTGGCTGCTTTACCTTTATATACTATGCAATCAACGCTTCTTCCCAAATCAGTTTGTTTGAAAATTGAATAGTTGTGTAGAGGCTTTGTCTGGGCTGACAAGCCTAGCAAGAGGGTGTGGCATTCAGTCCCTTGGGATGATTTTTCTACTCCTAAGGACTTTGGTGGTTGGGGGTTCAAGGATCTCTATAGCTTCAATAAGGCTATGATTATGAAGTTATCTTGGGGTTTGCTGACTGATAGAAATGCTCTTTGGGTCCGAGTTCTTCGCAAGAAGTATCGATGCGGTTTTAACTTGGTTCCAAATGTTACTATTAAAACTTATTCCTCCAATATTTGGAGAGGAATTGTCTCTACCTGGGCGGATTTTTGTTCTAGACTACGTTGGAATATTGGAAATGGAAAGTGTGTCTCCTTTTGGATGGACAGGTGGCCCCTCTAATGTTATTGGTGATAATCTGATGTCTGACATTCCTGTGGATTTGACTAATTTATCTGTCAATGCCTTTTCTGATCATTGCTGTGGGCGGTCTCTCCAAGGAGTTGTCAATATAATTCCTCCTAATATTCTGCAGGAAATTAAAGGGCTTCCTTCCCCTTCTAACTCCTCTGAGGATGATAAGCTTATTTGGAGGTTTACTCCCAATGGAGAATTTTCCACAAAGACGGCTTACAATTTGATTGAGGCTTTAGATGAAAGTGGTGCAACTATATGGAAGCGGTTCTGGAAATTAAACTGCCCTCAAAGAATCAAGAGCTTTCTATGGTTAGTAATTAAAGGGGGACTCAAAACTAATGCTAAAAGGATGCAGTGCTCTATCTCCAATTCGGACATCTGTCCTTTGTGCCTGGCCGCTTCAGAATCGGACATTCATGTCCTTAGAGATTGCCACCTCGCGCATCAAGTCTGGTCTCATTTGGGTGTGGTGCTGAATTCTGATTGGACTAGCTTGAGTTTGGGGTCCTGGTTGGAGCGTAATCTCGGAGTTGGAAAGTTTGGTGTGGCAGGGGAGTGGCCTCTTTTATTTGTTGTGACGTGTTGGCTTCTGTGGAAGGCTAGAAACGATTATGTTTTAATCATAATATTCCCCATGTCCCGGATTTGATATACAGAATTTCCCACTTGGTTCATGACTGTCATGCGGTGTATCAGTCTAAAATTCCTACTGGAAAAAAGTATATAGAGACCCATGTGCGTTGGGTTCCTCCTACTGCTGGCTGGCTTAAATTCAACACTGATGGTTCTGTCCGAGATAATGGTGGGAATGCAGCCTGTGGTGGTGTCCTCCGAGACCATAATGGGGTGTGGATTCTTGGTTTCTCTAAGCGTTTGGGGTCCTCTTCAGTTTTAATGGCTGAGCTGCATGGGGTGTTTACAGCTTTGCGTATTGCTTGGGAGCATGGTACAAAGAAGCTTTGGTTGGAATGTGATTCAAAGATTGTTGTTATGTTAATCCTTCAGGGCACTCCTACTCATCATCCTTTTTTCTTCATGGTTAATCATATTCGTCAGCTTTTGGATAGAGATTGGGATGTGCAGATTACTCACTCTTGGCGGGAAGAAAATTCTGTTGTTGATTCTCTTGCTCTTTTGGGTCATACCTCCTCTTTTTATGTTGACATTCATTATTCGCCTCCTAGTGCTTTAAGGCTCAACTGTTTTATGATAGTTGTGGCTCTTCTATCCCTAAAAGGGTAGCTTTGTAATCTGGCCTTTAGCCTCCTTTTACTAAAAAAATATATAAGTAGATTATAAAAAATATAAATTAAGAATATTTAATAAGAGATTAGTGGGTTCAATCCCCACTAAACACATTCTTCGGGAGGGGTGGGGAGGCTTAACTGTGACTAAACCCGAATAGGATTGCCCCTGATAATAGGGGATACCTATGGTTTACAAAAAAATAAAAGATTAATCCAATTAATAACATATGCTTTTAATGATAATAAAAAAATTAAATAAAAATATAAAAAATAAAGTGTTTGAATTAAAAATCTCAAAAATAATTTAATTGGTAGAAGATTATTTTATTGATGATGGGCAAATAGTTCATTATATCTATGTGTAGTGAAGTAATATAATTAAGCATTGAATAAATTAACAAGAATTTTATGCATTGCACATGTACTTATAAGGTATAGGTAAACTATTAAAAATATAAATTAAAAAAAGCTTAAAATAATATTATTTTATTTTATAGAAGATTATTTCTGAAAATATAAAAATATTAAAGAGAAAAAATATAGGCATTTGATTTTTTTCAATTTTAAATATTAAAAAAGTATATAATTGATAAAAGATTATTTTAATTAATAATCATTTTTAAATATTTCATTATTTCTAATATTTTGAAATATTTCTAATCTATTTATCTATCTATAATTTTACATAGCGGTACATTTTTTTTGGAACTGTACATTTTTAACTACATTTTTTGGCATTGTTCATTCCCATTAACCCAGTACCCTCACCGAGTCAAAGACCGGTCCGAGTTATTTTTTTGGCACTATTCAACCAATTCCTTGTTTTACATATTAATTTTGCTTTTATTTCTTTTTACATTTTAAAAGTAAATTAACAAGTAATCAAGTAGGGATAAGATCAATTAACACTAGGTGTCAAACTTTGAGAGTTATACCACCTAATAATTTTTTCTAAAATATGAATTTGACTGATCCAACCGTTGAATCATATTATATTACCTCCATGATTATCTATATTAAATTCCAGATAATTTGGACATTTGTAGACATGTTATCTTAGAGTGATCTTTCACTTATATTTTAAAAATATATTAAATGTTAAAACGATTAGTTTGATGAAGTATCAATTATTTTTATTTTTATGAAATTGTATAAACTTGACCTACATTATAAAAGCTTTCAATTCAACGGTTGCATTGGTTAAATTCACATTTTATAAAAAGTTACATTACAAGAAAAACGTCTTTTAACGACGATCGTGGGTCGTAGCTACAAGTGAAAAGTCGTCGCTACAGGCTATTTAGTGACGGCTTAGCGACGACCACATGGACGTCGTTACAGAGCTCGTCGTAAATGCACTAGCGATGAGAAAAGTAAGTTGTCGCTACGCAGAGACGGCCCGACTGTCGCTAAAGCCATCTCTAAAATCATGGTCGTCGCTACGTATTACTGTTTTTTTTATCTAGTGACGGCCAACGCCGTCGCTCAAGAATTTTTTTTTAAAAAAAATTAAATTTATTATTATTAATTTTATTTTAATATTTAAGGTTTAGGGTTTATTATTTATTAATTTTAAAATTAGAAAAACAATACTAAATACTATATCAACATATCGACAGAAGAAAAATATATATATTAAAAATAGATATACATAATTTGTTCAAACATAATACAATAAAAGTATAAAAAAAACATAATAAAAATCAATGGTTGCGGCGACGCTGGTGTTTTGGTGGGGTAGGCTCCTCATCCTTATCCATTGGATGCTTATCCAGGGCGGCATCGTAGTGGGGGTGCGGCTGAGCCTGAGCTGCAGTCTAAGCCTCCATCAATTGTTGCATCTGTTGTCGGAGTCGTCCTAACTCATCCTCCAACTGTGTAGCCTTCGTTATAGCCTGGCGAGACTCCAGCCTTCAATTACTTCCTGGTGCAGCGCCTCCTCAATTGAATGTCGTGATTCGGACCCGTCACTACCGTTGGTATGAGCCCGTGACTCCTGAGTGAGGCTGGTCACACCTGGACGAATGTTGGTTGCCAAGTCCCCGGTGCCATAACAGCGGCCTTGGGTCTTGCCACCCGCAACATCCCTCCAGATCTCAAGCTTGGTGGAGGCATCAGTCATGGAGGTGTCCCCCATCTGTGACTCCACCTCCCTCAGGCGGTCCTTGTAATTCTTCTGTTGAGGTAAAAGTAGTTAGTTATATATTCACTTGCATTTATATGAAATTATATAAAATAAACACTTATAAAAAAACACTTACATAGGTGGACCGCACTCGGTCATCTACCCAGCCACCACCCCTTTTTATGTGGGTGGCAATGAAGAACTCGTCGGGCTCAACCTCCGGCCCAAGTTGTCGATTCTACATAGAAAAATTACACAAATTAATTATTTTAACAACAAATAGAAACATAATACACAAGAGTCTTTGTTTATACATACCATATCTAACGCCACCTAATGGTAGGCCTTGTGGCCCGTGGTGTGGACTGCTCCCCGCATTGAGAAGCCCAGTTGCTCTTGTTACGAGCGGACTTTCCCTTAAATTCGTCAGAGTCCCAGTAGGCCAAAAGACCCTCCCAAGCCTCCTCACCACACCATGTGGGCCTCTTCCCAGCCTTCTGGGCCTTGTTCATCATATTTCAAAGGCGACAAGCAATCCTCTGCTCATACACCTTCTTGATTTGGGCCTCATGAGAAGGTTCCCAAGTAACTCGGTTCTGCAACATAAAAATAGGGTAAGTTATGACAAATTGACATAACTTAAGGAAACAAATTTATAGTGTTTAGGGTTTATAATTACCGTGAACTCTTCCCACCACCTGTCCCTTACATCCTTCGGGGTGACCTCCCACAGGTAGTGAGGACCCCGGAATTGAGAACGTTGACTAATGGCTGCGATAGGTAGGTTGTTAGGAACCCAACTAAAAAAAAAATATTCAATATTAACAGTTTAAACAATTAAAGATTCAATATTAATATCAATTCCAAAGAAGAAAAAATAAACAATTAAACTTACCCCTTGCCAAATGGTCAGATAATAACCGACCTTGAGCGACTACCTCATTAGGTCGGCTTGAGCTGGCACCCTAGAACCGAACTGGCTCCCCATCAAACTCATGGTCAGCATCCCCATCCATCTGATCCTGAACGTCCTTAGCGTCCTACTCGGGCACAACGTCCTCAACCATTGGAGGGCATTTGACCTAATCCTGGTGTCAGGATGAACCTCATTCCATCGAATTCTGGAGAGCAGAAGGTGAGGGTGTAAATATCCAAGATTAGAACCTAAAAAGGGGTATAGTGAAAGTTCTTAAGTTATGGATTCGATCAGGAGAAGAAGAACAAAGTTGGGAGGGAGTGCGCTTCAACACCCTCTAAGTGCGCTTCAGCACACTCTGGGGCTGCAGCAGACACTTTGGGGGCTGCAGCACACTCAGAGGGCGCTTAGCGCACACCTCCACTTTAAGTGGGGAGGCCTCTTGTCTTGGGCACGCCTCAGCGCACCCTGTTCCTGTCCCAGCGCACCATCCCTTTGTCCCAGTGCTTTTGCGTTGCAGCCTCCTGGAGCCTGTGCGCTCCAGCGCACACTTAAGTGGCATGGCTTTTAAGCCTTGCGCGATTCTCTCCCCCCTAATTTTCCTTCTTCTTCTTCTTCGTGGAGTTAGAGAGAGGTCATAGAGTTTAGAGAGAAGGGGGGGGGTTAGGGTTAAGAAAGGAAGAAAGATTTGAAGTCATCTCCACCATTCTCAGAGCTTGGGATCACCTCCACCTTCCTCCTCTACCCTCCATTTCTCCTTCTCCTCCTCCTCCCCTCCATTGTTTCTCCATGTGAGGTGAGTGTGGTCTCACTCACTTCCTCTTTGTTTTTTTCTCTTATGCATGCTCCCCATTCTTCTTCCTTCCCTTTCTATTATTGATGATTTGTTTAGATTATGCAAAATTCTAGGGTTGATTATTAGGTTTATATGAATATATGATTTTGGGCTCAAACCCTAGGTTAGGGGATTTGGGGATTTTTGGTGAAATTGACGATTGTGATGTTGTACCCTTGAAATGTGTTCATTTATGCATACTCTCATGGTAATGCAATTATTATCATGTTGTATGTTCCCAGTTACACTTATTTTGAAAGGAAGGAATTGGGTCTTATAACCTCATGTTTTGAAATAATGAAATTTGGGTCTTAGGACCTCATATTTTGAAAGAATAGGACTTGGGTCTTTGGACCTTATGTAAAAAGAGGGATCTTCGGATCAACAGAGGGATCTTCGGACCAAAAAGGTACAAGAGAGGTAATCACATTTACTCCTAGGCCAAGGGGTAAATGGGATTCCTCCATTAAAAATGAATTTCATGCATTGCATCCTTGTTTGACTAATTAAAACTTAATGAAGGTGGCCTTGGACGATGGTCCCTGGTCACATGGTCGAGCGCTCAAAGAGGTAACAGTGAAAAGACACTTGGGTGTGGGTTACACACTTGATTACTCCTAGAGGGAGATTTTGATTGAATTACGTGGCATGACATATATGACTGAATATCTGTTGCATGATCATCGTTGCACTTATAATTATCATCACGAATGTTTTCCTGAGTTGATTTACCTTTGCTCATCAATGTGTCTGCTGTATTGCCTCCCCACACCACACACACTATTATCACCCTCACTGGGACGTAGTCCTCACCCCACGCTGTGGGGAATTATCTTCAGTTGTTCAGGAAAGGATTTCTTAGCATTAGAGGACGAGTCGGAGTCTCGAGGCGGATCCTTCCGCCTCCCCAGTTTCCAGTTGCCTTAGGATGCTTAGATTTAATAAAATTATGTAATGCTTAAGAATTGTGTATATATGTATTTGCTTATAGGTTGGACTGTATTATTTTAAAAGAATGATGTGACCGTTTGGTTTGGCCACGGAGGCCTCTTATTACTGAATGGATTAGTGCTTCCGGTATCATGAACTGTACTGGTGTTTTGCTGGTTTTCAGGTGGATCTGGAAATTGGGAAACGTCCAGTTTTCAGGGGGAGGCTTTACCGGATTTCCCGACAGGAGTTTTATGAACCTTTAACACGCCAAGTATGGGTTCCTCCCTGTCTTTTCTTAAGGGAATGTTTAGAATTGTGTTATTAAATGTTGAGGTAGCCTAAGCATACGTTGGACTGTTTAGGCAAATTGTGCTTGTGTGCCGATACACGAAATGACGCGAAATAATTTCA
>QLOH01001140.1:0-100123 GCA_026901365.1 Sesbania bispinosa | reverse complement strand
ATGCAATGAAAAATAATTTCGTAATGAGTTCGTAATACATGCAATGCAATGAAAATAAGTTCGTAACGTGTTTCGTAATGGATGCAATGCAGTGAAAAATAAGTTCGTAAATGAGTTCGTAATATATGCAATGCAATGAAAAATAAGTTCGTAAAGTGTTTCGTAATGGATGCAATGCAGTGAAAAATAAGTTCGTAAATGAGTTCGTAATATATGCAATGATATGAAAAAAAATAAGTTCGTAAATAGTTTCATATGCATGCAATGCAATGAAAAATATGTTCATAAAGTTTTTCATAATGTATGCAATGCGATGAAAAATAAGTTCGTAATGCATGCAATGCAATGAAAAATAAGTTCGTAAGTGTTTCATAAGAATGCAATGCAATGAAAAATAAGTTCGTAAATGATTTCGTAATGCATGCAATGCAATGAAAAATAAGTTCGTAAATGAGTTCGTAATGCGTGCAATGCAAGGAAAAAAAATAAGTTCGTAAATAATTTCGTAATGCATGCAATGCAATGAAAATAAGTTCGTAAATGTGTTCGTAATGCATGCAATGCAATGAAAAATAAGTTCGTAAATGTGTTCGTAATGCATGCAATGCAATGAAAAATAAGTTCGTGAATGTGTTCGTAAAAGCATGCAATGCAATGAAAATAAGTTCGTAAGTGTTTCATATGAATGCAATGCAATGAAAAATAAGTTCGTAAATAATTTCATAATGCATGCAATGCAATGAAAAATAAGTTCGTAAATTGTTTCATATGCATGCAATGCAATGAAAAATAAGTTGGTAAAGTGTTTCGTAATGGATGCAATGCGATGAAAATAAGTTCGTAAATGAGTTCGTAATGCGTGCAATGCAATGAAAAAAATAAGTTCGTAAATGAGTTCGTAATGCATGCAATGCAATAAAAAAAATAAGTTCGTAAATTGTTTCATATGATGCAATGCAATGAAAAATAAGTTCGTAAATGATTTCGTAATGCATGCAATGCAATGAAAAATTAGTTCGTAAAGAGTTTCATATAAATGCAATGCAATGAAAAATAAGTTCGTAAATGATTTCGTAATGCATGCAATGCAATGAAAAATAAGTTCGTAAATGATTTCGTAATGCATGCAATGCAATGCAAAATAAGTTCGTAAATGATTTCGTAATGTATGCAATGCAATGAAAAATTAGTTCGTAAAGAGTTTCATATGAATGCAATGCAATGAAAAATAAGTTCGTAAATGATTTCGTAATGCATGCAGTGCAATGAAAATAAGTTCGTAAAGTGTTTCGTAACGGATGCAATGCAATTAAAAATAAGTTCGTAAATGAGTTCGTAATGCATGCAATGCAATGAAAAATAAGTTCGTAAAGTGTTTCGTAATGGATGCAATGCAGTGAAAAATAAGTTCGTAAATGAGTTCGTAATATATGCAATGCAATGAAAAATAAGTTCGTAAATGATTTCGTAATGCATGCAATGCAATGAAAAATTAGTTCGTAAAGAGTTTCATATGAATGCAATGCAATGAAAAATAAGTTCGTAAATGATTTCGTAATGCATGCAGTGCAATGAAAAATAAGTTCGTAAATGAGTTCGTAATGCATGCAATGCAATGAAAAATAAGTTCGTAAATGAATTCGTAATATATGCAATGCAATGAAAATAAGTTCGTAAATAATTTCATAATGTATGCAATGCAATGAAAAATAAGTTCGTAAATGAGTTCGTAATGCATGCAGTGTAATGAAAAATAAGTTCGTAAAGAATTTCGTAATGCATGCAATGCAATGAAAAATAAGTTCGTAAAGTGTTTCGTAATGGATGCAATGCAGTGAAAAATAAGTTCGTAAATGAGTTCGTAATATATGCAATGCAATGAAAATAAGTTCGTAAATGATTTCGTAATGCATGCAATGCAATGAAAAATTAGTTCGTAAAGAGTTTCATATGAATGCAATGCAATGAAAAATAAGTTCGTAAATGATTTCGTAATGCATGCAGTGCAATGAAAAATAAGTTCGTAAAGTGTTTCGTAACGGATGCAATGCAATGAAAAATAAGTTCGTAAATGAGTTCGTAATGCATGCAATGCAATGAAAAATAAGTTCGTAAATGAATTCGTAATATATGCAATGCAATGAAAAATAAGTTCGTAAATAATTTCATAATGTATGCAATACAATGAAAAATAAGTTCGTAAATGAGTTCGTAATGTATGCAATGTAATGAAAAATAAGTTCGTAAAGAATTTCATATGAATGCAATGCAATGAAAAATAAGTTCGTATAAAGAATTTCATATGAATGCAATGCAATGAAAAATAAGTTCGAATATGAGTTCATAATACATGCAATGCAATAAAAAATAAGTTCATAAATGGTTTCATAATGTTTGCATTGAAAAATGGATACAATGACATGAAAAGTAAGTTCGTAAATGGTTTTATATGGATGCAATGCAATGAAAAATAAGTTCATAAATGAGTTCACATATAAACGAGATGAACAGAAAGTAAAAGATGAGGACGAAATGGAATTTAAAGAAGTGAAATGTAAGAAACTGAATTTACATGGGGATGAGAAATGTAAAGTGGATTAGGGAAGGATGCAGGTCAACGAGCTTTGTAAAATAAAGACAAAAATTCCTCCACTTATCACCCAAAAGAAAGAAGTAAAAATTCTTGAACACACAAGAACAAGTTATGAACAAGTGTAAGAGGCAAAATATCATACACCTAAGGGGTGGGTGAATGCGCATACCAACAGCCCCATTCTAAGAATAATCAAGCATAACTCAATCAAGCAGACAAGTGCTGAAAGCAGCAGCAAGGCACCTCGGGCCCAGAGAATAGTTTAGAATCCCAAAATTACAAGAAATAAAAAGGAATTACATGCAATGCAATGAAATATTTTGCCTCGTAAATAGGGCTTTTTTAAAATAAAAACTTAACTACTGTTAATAATTTAATATTACTTACTAAATAATTATTAGCTATTTTTTAGTTTTTTAAAATTATTACTAGTAAATATAATATTTTTAAATGGCCTAAGAACGGGTTATTTTTTGGGACATAAGCGAAGGTTTTACCTGCCTTAGAGTTTGGGTCGTCCCATGAGTGCTAAAGACATTTATAAGCATTAATCTTTATATATGGAAAAAAGCATTAATATTTATATAGATATAATAGAAGCTCATAAGCAATCACATTTAGACCATTTATAAAAAAAACAATATAAAATCATACCTTATTTGATCATCAACTTCAACTGTTTCACTAGCAATGATAGATCCAGCCTCCAGTGCAGAAACAATGAATACTAATGATCCCCAAGTATCTTTTCATACCATCCACAACGAACAAGTTCCATAATGCACCTTTGCTGTCAATCCATGCAACCAAACAGAAATCAGATACATACCCATACATGTGCCCTACACCTACTAATTGAACTTCATTTTCAGCAAGTGAACTTAATAGTGATAAAAGCAAAGTCCAAAATAAAGCAAATAAATAAGCAAAGTTGGTATCTTAAAGCAAGAAAGCAACATATGGAAAGAGGCGAAAAAATTAATATGAAAATAGAAAGAACTTTTCAACATATCACACAGATAATATTTTATTAAATACATAATTTTTTTTGCATAAGGTGAACTTACACAAAGTTAAGTCATTGTTAACTATCTTCTTAATTTCTTATACTTGAGTTATGATGTGCATTTATGAAACAAGCAAAAAGTTTGAGTCCTTAAAACAAACAAATAAAAACAGAACTGCCAAGGGAACTGAATAATGAAGTTAAATCAAAGTACCTGTATTCCAAATGAAAATATTCAATGATAATCTTAATAAAAAAAATACACAAAACTTCGAAGAAATGGTAGGATATAATTTACATTCCAGCCAACCAATATGTAGATAGGAAAGGATCCCCCGAGGTACATACCCTTTTACTTTCATCCATATCAGCCTTGTTCACATTGTTAGAAGCATGTTGTTCAATGTTACGAATCCAATTCCTAATATCTTAACAGATAGAAGCAATGTATATTAGAAATGAAGGACAGGCAAAATGCACAAAAGAAACTAAACCACAGAAAACACATCGTTTTGTTCATATAAAACTCAGCGTAAAATCAAATTTACCTCACAGATGCCATTAAGATATCCAAAGATTCAAAATCAAATTTGAACATGTTTTAGAACAGAATACTTACTGAGATTCGAAATCAAATTTGAACATGTTTTAGAACAGAATACTTACTGAGGATTGGTTTCTTGCTAGGAGGGTAAGGAAGAGGAGGATCACGAACGGTAACCAAGGACAATCGACATTCATATATCGGCATCTTCCATTAGCAGCACCCACACCTGTCCATCACAGAAATTGAAAACATCAAATTGACACAATATGAACTAACAACCGGGAGACAGTTGGATAACAAAGAAAAGGTACAAAAATCAGAGCAATCAAGTCTTACACAGCTTCATCAGAAAAAATTATTATATCCTTATAGAGAAAAAAATTTTTAAACCAATCTCACCCACCCACCCGGTCACCCCCAGGCGGCAAAAGGCAAAAAGAAAAGGAAGCTCATTGACAAAATAAAAACTCAGACAACTACAGACACCTTTCAAGGAATTTGTGCACACGATTTCAACGCCAATTGGCTTTGCCACACCTATGAGAAGTAGCTGAGAAATGGGATTTTCAATTTCTGTATTCTCTTTTACTCAAAAAAAAAAAAAGTACAAACTCCATAGACCATAGGTATGTTGTTATTCATATATTGCTTAATCCAGGTGTACGTTATAATAATAGAAGTATCTTTTTGGCATTTTGGATTGTATATCACCATTTATACAACTATCATTTCAATGACTTAGCTTAAAATTTTAATCATGAATAAAGAATGCTACTATATATATTTTTTCAAAGTCTTCCGTACTAGCTTCTACCTTAATTTGCTAAAGAAATTTCTTTATTATTGTATATTAATTTGGATTCATTTATATGACAAAATTTCGGATAGAAAGGGAGAATCGGGGTTATGCAATCAAAAACAAAATATTTTAAAAAAGCATTGCATGTTTGTAAAGAAGAATACATTCAAGATCAGTGTTAAAAGGTCAGACGACCGCAAAGTTACTGTAAGTACTTGAGCAACAGCAAGAAAAGACAACTTCAAACATAAAATCTCTAGATAGAAGCAAAGAATAATCAACATTCAGGATTCTAGATAGAAGAAATACAACACAACAAGGAGCAAAGCATATTCAGAAATGCATTTGGTGTCAATCTGAGAAACTTGTGTTCAGTTCGCCACAATGTACAGTTTAAAGAAGAGACAGCATCAGATTTCAGAAATTCCTTATGTTTATTTACCATAAGGAACAAAGCTTGTGGTTCTTGATCACCAAACAGGTATCTCATGTGTTACCACCAACTGTTCTGATATATTTTCTTATCTCATTTACCAGAATGGATTTCTCCCCTTACAGCTGCGCCATGCATTACCACCGGAACAGAATGCGCATTCAAAAGACAACTCAAAGAAATAGGAACATTGCAGCACTGACAAATGGAAAAGATGACAAAGCAAGAAATTAAAACATGGAGCACAACAAGATTTAGTTTCTTGGTTTCCTAAACAATCAAAATCAAAATCAAATTGATATATCATTTGATTTGAAAAGAATACTAACCGAGGACTGGTTTCTTGTTAGGAGGGCAAGGAAGAGGAGGATCACGAACGGTATCATACTCCGACGGTTTGAAGGGTGGCGTAAATGGCTTTCCAGAATTTGCGCTGTTGAGAGACATTCACAAACCTCAGAGCCTCCATCTCATTTCGGGAGTACTTAGTCTTAGTGGTGCTGCTATTTCCTATTGGCTTCTCTTCAGTGGCAGTGAGGGTCTTCTTGTGACTCTTTTTGACTCCTCCTTCTTCTTGATTGTTTTCCGTTCGTCGTTTCCCTAAGGAAGGTCGCGCAGCGCAATCTTGTTGTCGTTTCCAGGTTGAAGTTCAAGAAGGGGGTGTTCCTGCGATGTGAACCCATCACCAGCGGGCATCAGGATCTGAAACGTGAGCCATCACTGCGCAATTGAAATCTTGATGACTTCAAACTTTGCAGTTTGCTTTCTATTTCTTAGTGCAGGCAGTGTTAGGGGCATAGGTCGCGGGGATTTTATACTCGCTTGTGAGTCGTGACATGAATATTAAAAAAAATCACGAAATTAGTTAATTTTATTTATTTTTTATTATTATTTAAAAACAAATTATATTTTCTAAATTATCCTCAATAAAATATTATAAGTGGATATATTCTTTTTTTATAAAATATGGTTGATTAAATAGAGTTATTGAAAAATAAAATTTGAATTAAATAAAGAGTAATTTATGATAATTTCATTAAATATGATGAAATTAATTAAAATTTATTTATATTTTAGTCCATCCTATATGATTACTTTTATTTAGTTTATATTTAAGTCAGAAGAGAATACACATTTAATATTAACTAGTGTCCGACCCATGCATCGCATGGATATTATTATTTTAATTGATTGTTTATACTGAATACTATAATATAATTAATTTAATTAATATAAATAAGTAAACTTTAGAAAATGACCAAGTGATTTTTTTTCATATTAAAACTTGTTTATATAGAAAAAATTAAAAAAATTAAAACATAGAAATTTATTTGAAACAACAAATTTCAAACATTAATAATTATAAATGTAAAATATACTATATCATATCATTTATATTTTTTGAAATATCTCTTTATACACTATATTTTTCGTCAAATTATAACGTTTAAAAATATAATCACGTATAAGAATCCTAAGTCCTTGTCGAGACTTTACCTTAATTAGATATAGCAACATATAATTGACCATGAGAGAAAACGGTTTTTGGTAAATAAACACCAACGTGTGACAATGTCTAGCTTTGACTTTTATTAATGGCCACAATAAAACAAAGAAAAATGAAAATTGTCTTCATTGAAACTTTAATGGAGTGAGATAATCAAATAGAATTAAATCCATTCGAGGTGTCCCCAAATGTGTTCTGCATTTCTTATTTTTTTTGGAAAAAATGAAAATCTAGTTTATATACATTTAAATATAAACAAATATAATATACTCTCTCCGTTCCTTTTTTATAAGGCACACTATATTGAACCACAAAGACCAATAAAAGTAATTAAAGCTGGTTAATTATTTTATTTGAGTTTTAAAAAATAGTTTAATTTTCTAATTTTGCCCTTATTTAATATTATTAACTAACTCCACTATTATTTGACAGCTGAAAAAGACATTAAAGTTAATAAGGGCAAATAAAAAAATTATAATAAATGTTTTCTTCAAATTGTAAAGTGACTTATAAAAAGAACCCAAAAAATTCTAAAAGTGCCTTATAAAAAGGAATTGAGGGAGTATGTATTTAGGTGATTTCAATTCCTATTGTATTCATTTAAAAAATTTAGTGTTGTCTTGTCATTTGTGTTTACTTAAATTTCTATTATTTATATATATTTTTTCGATTGCAACATGTAATGTATTTATGTATTAATAGTTTAATTTTAAATTATATAAGATTTTTTTACGCCTAATTTTTTTTTCTTTTTATCTCTCTTTCTTTCCTATCACATCAATTGTCATTATTTCACACTCTCTTGATTTGTTTCTTTTTATCTCTTTTTTTTCTACTTTCAACACCCAAAAGATAACTAATCAAAGGTTTAATACTTTTAAAAAAATAATAATAATTTTTTCAAATTTTTTGTTTTACACTTCCTTTAACTCCTTAATTTTCTTTCATTTTTCTTTTCATTTCATATCACATTTTTCACATTCTTTCTCTTTGTTATTTTTTCTTTCTATTTTTCTCCTCCCTAAACTTTTCATATTTATCTACCTACTATCTATATATCTTATAGGTTAGGCTAGATTTAGAACTCTTAACTTTATTACTTATAGGAATTGGAAAAAAAAAATCAACCCCTAATGAATAGTAACAAAAAATCTAGTCTATTATAATAGTATAGATAGATACACTTATATAAAATTAATTGCATTTTCATACATCGGTTAGCATTGTGTTAGGAGTGTCAAACAAGTTACCTTGCCTAATTTAAATAAAAAAAATACAGTAGGAAAAAATCAACTTATCTCAAATTCGCTTTGTTTTGATATGGTAGAGAGAAATGGGGTAAGAGAATATTGAAAAGATTGAAAAGAAATTTGAGTTGTTTGGTATGAAAGAATTAAAAATAAAATATATATAGAGGAGAAATAAGATTATATTTCTCTCATCTTATTTGGTACGAGAAAAATAGAATAAAGACAAGTTTGATTGTAATTAATAAAGACTAAAATATCCTTGAATAAATAATTTTAAGTAAACTTTATAATAATTTAAAATAATTAACTTTATAAATAATATATAACTAGTAGAGGTGTCCAAAATGGGCTACCCGGCCCGGCCCGGCCCGCATCGGGTAGCGGGCTTGTGCGGGCAGGGCTAAAATACCCGGCTAAAATTCGGTCCTGTGAACTTAGTGCCCTAGCCCGGCCCTATGCGGGTAGCGGGCTTGTGCGGGCCGGCCCGGTTAAAAAAAATTAACTTATTCAAAAATGTTGCTCATTAAAAATTGTAAACAATTATACTTTTACAAAACTAAAAAAAATTACAATTTAGTTATAAAATCATTTAAAAGGGAAAAGCAAAATGAATTTGCATTCGATGAATCGAAATTGTTCCAAGATTTTTCCATTTTATAATACTACTCAATTGATATGTAATTAAATTAAATTAAATAAACCTATACTGCACCTGTTCCAAAAATTGTTCTTCAAAATTGATTCTAAATTATTCCAAGATTTTTCCATTTTATAATACTACTCAATTGATATGTAATTAAATTAAATTAAATAAACCTATACTGCACCTGTTCCAAAATTGTTCTTCAAAATAGGATTATAAAATACATATTTGACAAACTTGGATTTGAGGAAGTATATATATGCACTAATATAATAATATACTCGATCATAATTGCTTTAATTAATTAGTTATCTATCAAAAGAAAATCATAATTGTTCACCATATTCATTGACTTCACAGTAGAAATTTCAATTTTCAGAACTTCAAACATTTTTAGATGGAAGAAAAATAAAAAATGGGCCATGCTAGCGAACTTAAGCATAACTCAAAAGCAAGGCAATTTTTTTTAAAAAAAAACGGGCCGCCAGTTAGCCCGGTCGGGTAGCCCGGCCCGAACCCGCTTAAGACCGGGCTTTTTCATTTCAGGGCTAAAAAGCCCGGCAAAAATTCGGGCCTCTAATTTAAGTGCCCAAGCCCTCCCATATTGCGGGTTCGGCCCGGCCCATTTTGACACCTCTAATAACTAGTTTATGTAAAATATTGAAATATATATTTAAAATTTATTAAATTTATAAACTAATAAATATAATTAATTAAAAAAATTAAAAATGATACATGTATCATGTATAATAATACATGTTGAAACATTCTTAAATGATATATATAATCAACTGAAATTTATATGAAAAAAATTAACTTAAAAGATAAAATATAAATAAGAGAATATTGTTGGGAAAACTTCCTCGTGTCAGAATAATAAAAAGAGGGGCACATACGATGCTTTGCTGGGCTTTGGTGTACGGTATCAAAAAGGAGGAAAGATATGTAAAAAAAAATTCATTCGACTATCATGTGTCTCACCATTTATAGTAACTAGAATGATATGTGTACATAAAACAGTGGGACCATTGTTTTTACCATAGTGGCCCATGTGCCTAAACCCCCCTCATCTTCTCTCTCTCCCGTGTGCCTATCACCCGCTAATAGCAGTGTGGTACAATTGTTTGTACCACACTATTTTATGTACACTTAGATTTTCCCTAGTAACTAAATGCTTCCTTTTATAACGTTGATGTCTTGTGAGTGAAGAAGAAAGGTTAAGACACATCTTTTATACTAGAAAGAACGGCCTATGAGCACAAAGCTCCACCTATGAATACAAGTCACCTCTGTAACATCCCGGAAAAATAGAACCCAAGATCAACTAAAGGTAAGTTAGAAAGGGAGTGAGAAGTTGGGGAAAGAGGAAGGATTTTGAGTAAGATTATGAGGATAATGAGAAATATTGGCATTAAAGGATATATTTAAGAGAGTAACTAAGATAGGAATGTGTTTTTAGCAAAGAAAACTAGGCATGACGGAGTAGGTGAGAATTAGGAGGAGCTAAATTATATTATGATATATATATATATATATAGGTGTTAGAGTCCTTGTTCAAGTAACAATCCGGTAGTTAAGATTTAGGATGAGTTAGAAGACATTGGAATAAGGATATGAATGAGTAATAGCCAAGAAAAGAGTATTTAGGGATTTTCTTAATTAGGGGAAGATTTAGGTAAGTAATTATGCGTAAAACAAGTAGGAAAATGGTTTAGGAAGTGAGGAAACAAGACTTAGACTACAAAAGCAATTTTGAGTTTAAGCCCTATGACCTTTGCTCACTAAATTGAGAATATCTAGAGTTGCAGGTGTCCAATTAAGGTGATTCCACCTGGGATAGAAAGCTAAGGTCCGGGGCTTCAGTTTGATAGGTTATTTGATAGGGTTTCGATCAAAATTGCATCTTCAAACAGACTCATTTTCACTCAAGCGAAATAGATTCGCTTGAGCGAATTATGCAGAGAAATTTTGAAGTTCAGTTTGCTATAAACTTCGCTCAAGCGAAATGGATTCGCTTGAGCGAAAATCAGGGGTCTGGGAGAGGCTCTCTGGACAATTTTCGCTCAAGCGAAAGAAAATTCGCTCAAGCGAAAATCGTCCAGAGAGGGTACTTTTCTTGTGTCATTTTCGCTCAAGCGAATTTGATTCGCTTGAGCGAAAATTCGTATTTTTGCATGGAAAGTCTCATTCGCAGAAAATTCGCTCAAGCGAAAATCGTCCAAAGAGGGTACTTTTCTTGTGTCATTTTCGCTCAAGCGAATTTGATTCGCTTGAGCGAAAATTCGTATTTTTGCATGGAAAAGTCTCATTCGCTCAAGCGAAAATATTTCGCTTGAGCGAAAATCCACTTAAAGCCCCAAATTTCATTTTAAAATTAGAATTTTTTCCACTTCTTTTCTTCCTCCACCTTAACCTAGAGAGAGAAGCTCTGGATTTCTAGAGGGAGGAAGCTAAGATTGAAGCTTGGAAAGGAAGATTTGAGCAAGGAAGCTCTACGTGGTTCACTCTTACTCACTCCTCTTCCTTTAAGCTTCAAGATTAGGTGAGTACAACTCACACACAATTCACTTTGTTGTTTTATTTCTCCAAAGTATGAACCCTACTTCCTAATTCACTTTCTTCATAATTGTATGGATTGATTATTAATGTTTGCATGCGATTATTATGATAAGTTTGTGAAATTGAGTAATTGCTGTTAGATTTCTTATTGAGAACCTTAGAATAGCGAAATTTGCGAAACTAGCAAAATTCATGAAATATGTTAATTTCAGTTATTAGTTCATTGAATTGTATAAGCCGTTTCGACCCGTGAGTTAACTAAGCCGGCCTTTGCGCTGTGAGTTAAGAAAATTAAGTAATTATATGAAAAACTTGACTTCGGTTCAGTAATGGGTGGGATTCGTCCCCGGGAAGACGTTTCCCTTAGTCTGAGCTCAGTTCTAACTCCAGTTTAAGTGATAAGATCATGCCTGCTGGGCACAGCAGTGAGTTGCTTCATTAGTGCATTTATGTGATTTGATTATTAGAATTATGATTATACTATGATTGTTACACTTAATTGTCATGGATATGAGTATGTATATTGGTTGCATATTACTTAATGGTTCTTATTTCCCCTACACTGCATCTGCATAGTTGTGCTTCACCGAGACATTCGTCTCACCATACGTTTCGTGGATCAATCTAGGTGTGCAGGTACCACCTGGCAGGGATCAATAAGTTGAGGGCAGGAGTTGTATGCTCTTTGAAGTTTATTTTCCTTTTTGAATTGTATAGAGAGTTCATGTATTTAGATATATGACTTATGTTAGCGATGCTTGGTTTGTAGCCTAGCGGCAGATTATGTACATATATGTATATAAAGTTTGAATTTCTTCACAAACTGTATAAGTTATCGTTGGTTTCTTATCGAATTGTGATGTATGATATTCGAAAATGGCGCCGATTAAATTTTCAAAATTAGGAGTGTGCCTATCAACCGCTAATAGCAGTGTGATACAATTATTGTACCACACTGTTTTATGTACACTTAGATTTTCCCTAGTAACTAAATGCTTCCTTTTATAACGTTGATGTCTTGTGAGTGAAGAAGAAAGGTCAAGACACATCTTTTATACTAGAAAGAACGGCCTATGAGCACAAGGCTCCACCTTATGAATACAAGTCACCTCCACCACCATCACCACCTTATGAGTACAAGTCACCTCCACCACCATCTCCTTCACCACCACCTCCTTATGAGTACAAGTCACCCCTCACCACCATCTCCTTCACCACCAGTCCACCACCACCGTATGAGTACAAGTCACCACTTGATTTCTCAATTCTAGAATAGTGTCTGTTGGAAACACCATTCCTGAATTACTGAAATTATTTCGCGCCATTTTCGATATCGTCACACCATTCATACAATTGCTTAGGCAATCAAACGTTTGCTTAAGCCTTCACACAGTTCCTACATCATTACTCTCATTACAAAACTTTAACCAAAACTTAGGAATGAACCTACACTTGGAGTGTCATGGTCCACAAAACCCATGCCGGAGATCGGCAGAGTTTCCCCTAAAACCGGACGTTAATCCATTTCTCTCTGTTCCTGAAAATCAGAAAGACCACCAGTACAGTTTATAATAACACAACATGATCTCAGTTATAACCAAGCCTCCATGGCCAATCTAGGTTTTTACAGGACTACATCAGTAAGTATCAAATACAATTAATTCTACTTCTACTATCCCTATCTAACCACTGGGAGTGTGGTTCCACTCCAAAGCTCCCTTCCTCTCCTGCACATGAAGCTGGACACACCCTGAACAACTAGAATATATCCCCGAAACATGGTGTGAGACTACAGTCTAAGCGATCAAAGCATGCAACAAGCAGTGTGGGGAGGCAATCATATGAGATGCAACACAAAATACAAGTGAACATGAAGTTCATACATCATTCTGATTCCTTTACATAGTGAAAACTTCTCTTAGCTCAATAAAAGAATATATGTAATACACTAAGGATAACTATGCAGCAACATACATCATATAGTACAATTTTAAATGCACAACAATCTCATGATGCAACTCACTATTGTGCCAGCATGCATGATCTTCCCTAGGGACGAATCCCACCCATTACTGGACCGAAGTCAAGTTTTCAAACAAATGCTTATTTTAATTCACGGCCGAAGCCGGCTTATATTAACTCACGGCCGAAGCCGGCTTAGTTATTCTAGGCCGAAGCCAATTCATTTTCTAGTTGAAAAATACTTTTGCATAATCTGAACTGAAATTTGGAAATGCAGGAATAACCAAACCAGATAATATTCTCAAGCAAACCATAACTCATGTATACTCAATAAACTTATAGAATCAGCATAAGACATCAAGAATCATCAATAAAATCACTCAATAATAGTTGTACCCACAAAATCCCCAATTACTCTAACCTAGGGTTTCACATTCAAGCTCATAAACAGCTCATATCATATATATATCTAATCCATCAATGATCAACATCCACATACCAAAAGGAAGAGGGAAGAGGGGAATAGGGGTGCATAAGAGAAGCATACACATGAAGAAGTGGAAGCGTGTGAGCTTTACTCACCTCAAAGTGAAGCTCAAAGAGAGGAGGAATGAAGTTGGTGAAGGTTGGGGTGGATATCCTTGGCTGTTCCTCCTTTCTCTTAGCTCCAAGTTCACTTTCTCTCCACTAGGAACTCCCTCTCTCTCTCTAGACGAAGAATTAAAAATAAAATATAATAGAGGAGAAATAAGATTATATTTCTCTCATCTTATTTGGTATGAGAAAAATAAAATAAAGACAAGTTTGATTGTAATTAATAAAGACTAAAATATCCTTGAATAAATAATTTTAAGTAAACTTTATAATAATTTAAAATAATTAACTTTATAAATAATATATAACTAGTTTATGTAAAATATTGAAATATATATTTAAAATTTTTTAAATTTATAAACTAATAAATATAATTAATTAAAAAAAATTAAAAATGATACATGTATCATGTATAATAATACATGTTGAAACATTCTTAAATGATATATAATCAACTGAAATTTATATGAAAAAAATTAACTTAAAGATAAAATATAAATAAGAGAATATGTTGGGAAAACTTCCTCATGTCAGGATAATAAAAGAGGGGCACATACGATACTTTGCTGGGCTTTGGTGTACGGTATCAAAAAGGAGGAAAGATATGTCAAAAAAATTGATTCGTCTATCATGTGTCTCACCATTTATAGTAACTAAAATGATATGTGTACATAAAACAGTGGGACCATTGTTTTTACCATAGTGGCCCCTGTGCCTAAACCCCCTCATCTTCTCTCTCCCGTGTGCCTATCACCGCTAATAGCAGTGTGGTACAATTGTTGTACCACACTATTTTATGTACACTTAGATTTTCCCTAGAACTAAATGCTTCCTTTTATAACGTTGATGTCTTGTGAGTGAAGAAGAAAGGTTAAGACACATCTTTTATACTAGAAAGAACGGCCTATGAACACAAAGCTCCACCTTATGAATACAAGTCACCTCTGTAACATCCCGGAAAAATAGAACCCAAGATCAACTAAAGGTAAGTTAGAAAGGGAGTGAGAAGTTGGGGAAAGAGGAAGGATTTTGAGTAAGATTATGAGGATAATGAGAATTATTGGCATTAAAGGATATATTTAAGAGAGTAACTAAGATAGGAATGTTTTTAGCAAGAAAACTAGGAATGACAGAGTAGGTGAGAATTAGGAGGAGCTAAATTATATTATGATATATATATAGGTGTTAGAGTCCTTGTTCAAGTAACAATCGGTAGTTAAGATTTAGGATGAGTTAAAAGACATTGGAATAAGGATATGAGATGAGTAATAGCCAAGAAAAGAGTATTTAGGGATTTTCTTAATTAGGGGAAGATTTAGGTAAGTAATTATGCGTAAAACAAGTAAGGAAAATGGTTTAGGAAGTGAGGAAACAAGACTTAGACTACAAAAGCAATTTGAGTTTTAAGCCCTATGACCTTTGCTCACTAAATTGAGAATATCTAGAGTTGCAGGTGTCCAATTAAGGTGATTCCACCTAGGATAGAAAGCTAAGGTCCGGGGCTTCAGTTTGATAGGTTATATGATATGGTTTCGATCAAAATTGCATCTTCAAACAGACTCATTTCACTCAAGCGAAATATTCGCTTGAGCGAATTATGCAGAGAAATTTTGAAGTTCAGTTTGCTATAAACTTCGCTCAAGCGAAATGGATTCGCTTGAGCGAAATCAGGTGTAACACCCGCAATTTTTCTTACTGGTGTATAAATAGAATAAAGAAAATTTTAAAATAGTAATAATCATTTAATTATAAAGTATTTAGTAGCCTTTAATAGACAACCAAATTTATAATACCCAACCACAATATGAGTAAATTTCTCTAGAGAGGTGTTGAGAAAATAACCTAAGACACCTTTAGTAATTATACAGTTAAGGAAAATATAGATTTAATTATTAAAAATAACTAAAACTCTAAGGTATCTATACCTTTATTCAAAATACTCTTAAATAATTAGTGATGAGTTTAGAAAATTATTAGAATTTTTCTGGCATTATGGGCAAAAGATCAAAATGCCCCCAGTTAACAGTATAACCATAGCCAGCATATGAAAAAAAATTGTAGAAAAATATGGAAAATATTTTGAACCTTAAAAGATGATTTAAAATGATATTTATAATTCTATACAATCTTTGTAATTAAAACCTTAATTTTCTCTCTCCGCTTACTGTAACGCCCGCTTCTTACCGTTTTACCGCATTTCGTGTTTTATTGAATTGTTAAAATTATTTTTAATCACCAAAATTTATATTTTTGGATTTAGAATTTAATTTCCTATTTTTAGGAATTTTTTTGGAATTTTTGGGTTTTTCTGTGAAAATGACCTTTTTGCCCCTCCTGTCCCTTGAACCGGACCCGTATACTCTTGATCCGGGCCAGAAAAAAATTGCACAAACCTCCCCTTAGCTTCTCATGCAAGTCGTGCATGTGTAGGCATGGTGCATGAGAGACACTTGTATTTTTTCCTTCCTTTTCACAAGCCATGTGTAGGAAAAGTGAACTTATGACATTTATAACTCAAAACCTCCTTTCTCTCTCCTTCCAGCACATGCAAGTTTAGTTTTCTCTCATTTCTCTCTTTCTCTTCCTCTTGAAGCCGTGAACTCTCCATCATTATCTCCCAAAAAATTTCATCCTTCCTTAAACACAATCAAGCCAAGGTTCCATCTTTTGAACCAAAGCTTCAAATTCTAAGCCGACTAAAGGAGGCATCTTTGGGGGCTGTTTTGGGACCAGAATTCTGCACTCATTTTCTTGGAAATTTGAGGTAAAGGGGGGGAGAACTTGAACTCTAGTAGGATTGGTAACTAGAGTCAAGGATTTGCCCTTAAAATCCTTGTTTTTACTCTTGTTCTCCTTGAAAAAAAAAATCACTTTTTGAGTTTTTCTTTGAGCAATGTTTTGGATTCTTGGAGCTGGGTTGTTTACATGTTTTTAAGTTTATTTTGATGCTTGGAATGTGCTTGGATTGTGATTGTTGGTGCATGCAAGCCAAGAAACAATTTTGGAAAAATTTTCCCCTTTTTCCTCTAATAGCTCTCGGCCTTGAGGGATTTTGGGGCTGCATGTGTTTTAAATTTTTTTTGGTGCTTGGAATGTGTTTGTATGATGAATCTATGAACATGCATGAAGTTGGTTGAAGGTATACAATTGTTTTGGATGATTGATCTTTGAAAAATAGTGGTTATGAGCTTGAAAATGGAGTTATGAACTTTAATGTGTATGTTGATGATTTTGAGTGGATTAGTATGATATTTGGCATTTAGATTGTTTGTTGATGAATGTGTGAAGTTTTGGTGAAGATTGGATGTTGTGAAAAATTTGAAGTTTTGATGAACATTCAAGTGTTCTTGATGTTCATGAGTTGTTCTTGATGAAAACTCATCAAGAATACCTTTTTGATCTTAAAAAGGTCAAGGGTATGTTGAAAACATGTTTATGGGCTTTGGTGGTCCAAAAGGACTAAGAAGCAATTTTACAAGTAAAAGGACTAAAGTGCAATTAAGAATAAGTCTTTAAAAATAAATAAAACAAATTCGGATTTCCAATTCCAACCAAGTAAAAGTCAACTTAAAGGTCAATATTTTAGGTGTCATGACTAAAAATAAGTTCCTAAGAGTTATAAAACCTTTAGGCTTTTAATTTAAGTTTAAAACCTTTAAGAAAAGGAGTTAAAGACTCATTAAAAGTCAATCAAGATTAGATTATGAAATTAAAAGTTAGATTGGAGTTGGACTTCAACTCTAATCCAAGTAATTAAAAGTTAAAACTTAGGATTAATTAGTGGCTTAACTAATTTAATTACCTAAGTTAATCAACCTAATTCACTTAAGTCGATTAGTAAAGAATGATTAATTAAGTCTAAAGTTAATTAACCTTAACGAAAGTATTAATTAAATAATTAACCAATAATGATTATTAAGAACTAATTAATTATGGTTAACCTTAATCAAACATAATTAAAATCCTAATCCAAGATTAAGGAAGAGATTAAGGGATGATTAAGAATCAATTAGGATCTTAAGTAAGGATTAAGACTTAATTAAAGAGGATTAAGATTAATTGTAATCCAGTTAATGAAGACTAGTTAAGATTAAAAGTTAAACCTAATCTTAATTAGTCATACAAGGAGAATTAGGATAAGTAATACCATCCATAAGATACAATCATAATTTTAGTAAAATTATAGGACTTAAGTGGACATGATTATCAAGAACATTAGTACAAACTACCTTAAAAGGCTATAACCAAACACTCTTTCTACATAAAACTTGAGAAGCTTGGCGAGAGAGTGCGGTTTGGCCTTCCTTGTGAAGGAAAGACGTTGAATGGGTTTTGTCTGTAAGGATGTGAATGTTGTGAGAATTGTTGTGTGACATGCATCATGAAGCGTCGTTGATGTTCGAGGTTGAAAACCTTACGGCCTATATAGCATAGCAGTAACACTCGGTACAGTGGGAAACTGGTAGGGACTGGGCACTGGGTTTTGCAAAGAACGCCAGAGGGTCCTCGAGTGGGGATGCCAGCCCTGAGGATAGTCAGGTCCCGAAATGGCAAAGTGACGTAGGCTCGCCCCCTACTGTCGTGTAAACGGGGTACAGGCTTGACTATCCTGTCGCTCTCAAGTTTTCATGGTCAGTTGAGATTGTCTGGAAGTCGGAAAATTTATTTGGCCAAACTGTATGAGCAATGCTCTTTGTACCAATGCTCTTTGGTTTTAATTATTAGGATGTTACACTTCCGTCTAAATTCGGTCTACAGTTGTTTGACTCAATACTCGGTCCCTTTTCCAAAATCTCCTAAAACTCACGACTCTTAACATGTTCATCCAATTCTTGTCTATATTTGTATTCTAACCCCAGATTATCCCTTTTACTCCTAACCTCCTCTCTTGGCCGGATTCACAGTCTAAGGCTTTCACTATCTTCTAGCCCCTAATATTTGGGATGTTACAACTACCAATCCTCCACCTCCACCACACCAGTACCAAAACCCCATACTATTATCAATCTCCACCTCCACCATCTCTTGTACCTAAACTGCCGATACTACCAATTCACCTCCCCCATCTCCAGGGACGAAACCCCAGACGACGACCAAGCGCCACCGCCACCAGCGCCAGGACCGAAACCGACAGACAAGACCCAAGCGCCACCGCCCCAGCGGCGGGACCGAAACCACCAGACGACGACCCAAGCGCCACCGCCCCCAGCACAGGACCGAAACCGCAGACGACCAACCACGCCACCAGCACCAGCACCATCGCGCCAAAGAAAGAAAGAAAACTCTCTCCCCACCAACATCACACCACCCCCACCTCCGCCATACTATTATAAATCGCCCCCACACCATCACCATCCCAAACCGCCGACATACTACTATAAATCTCCCCCACCGACCACCACACCCCACCCCCACCTTACTATATCAACCTCCTCCACCTAAAGAATTACCACACCCTCCATACTACTATAAGCACCACCTCCACCAACACCACCCCCCCTCCCTACTATTACAAATCTCCCCCACCACACCACCATCACCATCCCCACCTCCACCTTACTATTATCAATCTCATCCACCATCTAAAAAGCAACCACACTCACACCCTCCTTTACTACTACAAGTCTCCACCACCACCATCCCCATCACCTCCACCTCCATACTATTACAAAAGTCCCCTCCACCATCCCCCTCCTCCCCCATACTACCAATCTCCACCACCACCATCGCCTTCTCCACCACCTCCCTACTACTACAAATCACTCCACCACATCCCTATCCTCCACCTCCTTACTATTACAAATCTCCCCCACCTCCATCTCCATCTCCACCACCTCCTTATTACTACCAAAGTCCTCCCACCTTCTCCCACTACTCATCCTCCCTACTACTACAAATCCCCTCCACCGCCAACGTCATCACTCCACCTCCTTACCATTATGTGAGTCCTCCCCCACCTTCACCATCTCCTCCACCGCCATACCACTACACATCACCACCTCCTCCCCCCATCTCCCGCTCCACATGCATTTACAAATCACCTCCACATGCATTTACAAATCACCTCCCCCACCAGTGAAATCGCCTCCCCACCAGTTTACATCTATGCTTCCCCAACACCACCTATCTACAAGTAAGCTCGGAATGCAAAGCACCATTCTTGATGAATCATGTAAGTTCATAATATTTACATTCATAAATATATATTATCATTACTTGTATAAATCTTATTAACGAAAATTTTTATTTCTTTCCAGGTTCTATTTTCATAGAGAAATAAAGGTAAGCTCCATTTGGAGCAAAGTGAAACATCTAGCTTCCTGCCCAAGTCCTTTGAATAAAAGTCTGAATGTATCATTTTTGAGCTACAATATCTGTGATTCAGACAAGATTGATTCTATTTCTTTGATGGCCATCTTGCACGTCCTGATCTTATTGTGTTCAAGTGACGGACAAATCAAAATGGGGAAGCGAGATTTGAAATGTAAATGCCAAGTGTAAGTCAAAAGTACAGTCCCTCTTTAGTGATCTCTTTAATTTATTTGTGCATAGATTAATATGGCCGTGTATGATTTCTTTTCTATTTATCGTGGCAGTTTTGTATTATCCTGTTGTGTTGAAATAAGAGTGTTAGTAATAAAGAAGCACATTCAATTCAAATTCTGCCTACAAATTAGTTCATGTTTCTTTCCATATGATTGTCGCACTTTCAAATAGCTCCAATATGGCACATAAAAAGCTTCCAATAATACACAGAGGAGATGCATGGTCCACATTTCTCTCAAACAACAATCAGCTCCTTATATTTTTTAGTTGCTTCTGTCTTCTCCTAAAAGAGAATGGCAAAGTTCTCAATCATTGGCCTTAGAATAGTTACTGGCCGACCCTGATGCCTACTTTTTGTTTTTCTTCTATAGTATTGATCAATTATGCTTGATTCCTATCAAATTCAAAATTGAAGATTTTTTTTTTTTTAGTTTTGGAGTATGATAGGCGCCAGCTAAACTACATGAAAAATCCCTCGGGTATGGTGAGCCAGTTATATTATATGAATAATCCGATAAGGCTTACCATTTTGCTACATTAGTCAATTAATTTCATCCATCCATTATGTTTGAAATTGTCAGCATGAATATTTTGATTGTGAACTCCCAAAAACAATTTGATAAAGTGAAATGATAAACAAACACGGAAAAAACAATTATGATAAATTATTTGGACGCAACAGGATATGGTGTTTGTTTCTTTGGAATCTTGACTGCACTATCTTTTCTATTATGTAGATACTAGACTTCTGATGGCATCCAAGCAGACACCATTAATGATAAAAATTATCATTAGTCTATCAGAAAAAATTATCATCAGCTAGTTCCTCAAATATCTAACATGCTACCACATTCTTCTTGATAAGGGCTAAAGCGGTAATCATAACACGAAATAATAACTCTTTTTATATCTGGAAATTAATTTAATCATAAAAATCTTTGAAGGAATGTTGTAAGTTGTAACACACTCATCTTAAGAGGATCAAATTAAGAATTTACGTTCACTGAAATTTCAGTTGCAGGAAACGCAAAGCAAAAATAAAGCAACTGAACTGAAATACTGTACAAGGGTTATAAGATGAACCTTGCCTCGGTGGAGAGCTCTAGACATTTGTTGGCCCAATGAATTCCAAACTGAAGGTAAAGCTCCCACTCTTGGCATGCTTCTCGAGCAAATTATCACAGTTCTGCATGGCAGAGATGTTTAAGCAATTATTCATCACACAAATGGGTAATAACTGAAACAAAATTGGTGATATTGAAAGACTAACCTGTACAATCTCCCCCCACTGTGTTTGTCTGTCACGCCAATAATATGTAAATTGCTAGTTCTGCAAATCAAGGTGATAAAAGATAACTCTTAACTCAAAGCGTTTTCATGCTACATTCAAAATATATTCACCCCCCCCCCCTCCCTCCCTCTATATATTCAATTATTCAAAGTTAATCACATGAACCACAAGGTTCGGGTTGTACTTAGATTGTACACAAAAAGAAAAGTTAATGACAAGACGATTTAAAATTACAATGATGCCCCCATTGTGGTGCGTGGTCTAGAGAGTGGAGACACTTGATCTGCAACCAGAAGAATTCGTGACCTTTGTGACAAAGCTTTTACTCTATTGCCTCCTAAGTCCTGAAAATAATAATTAAAAACTATCAACCCCCCCCCCCCCACACACACACACACAAATGTCCTGGAATATAAAAGATTACAGTGGTGACATGAGAAAAATCGCAGCTGAGCCAGAGAGAGCTTAATTGGATCTCATCTCAAAAGCAAACCACACATGCTCATGGTGATGTATATAGAAGCTTTATTATTCTTTTTCCAATCACCTTCAAAGTTCAAACTACACCGCAAATCATGCTTCAAAAGAACTGAGTGTTTAATTAATAAGCATTATCAAGCCTAAACCATACATGAATGATATCTTATAGTTCAAGAAAAGGAAAGGGATGTAAACATAACCAATGCAATTCAATCCCACTCACGGCTACTGAATCAATCTCATTCTCCAAAAAGCCCTAATGAGTGAGAGGTCTACAACATAAGCTATCCCAACTTAACAAGAAGTGCTAAGTGAAGTGGTATTAGGATTTGGAGTGAAAAAAACCTAAAACAAACACAGGGGAATGACAGTCCCTTTGCGAATTGGAGATTGCAACTCGACTCCATAAGATAACATTTGGGGGAGTGGATTGCATTTTCATTTTGGTCATGATTTCAATCAAACACCATATTATATACACACTAACCTAACAAATTAACGTCAAATCACTTATTTAAAATCCAACCAATGATGATACTATCGCATAAACAAGCTTGAAGAATCACAAATAAAATGATTGATGATCGAAAGAAAAGCTCGTTACCTCATTCAGTGCAGGTTTCGATGCTTATGCGGGTTATCGTTGAATGAGAGTGGGAGCGAAATTTCGAAATAGGGAAAAGTCATGGTCGTGCAAACAAACAGAACAGGCACCACTTAGAAAGAGAGGGAAATTAAAAAAAAAAAATCAGAGAATTAATAGTCAGGACCAAATTTTTTTATTTGTTTGGTTCTTGTATTTGGTTTAGCGTTGAGATTAGTAAAACTCAATTTTAGATTTTCTAAGCAACTAATTTTAACATTGACTTTTCCACGCTAGACTAAACATGCAATTAGTTCACTCAAGACACGTGTTTTTTCACCGTATACAAGGGGGTACCCATGCGTTCACACGGGTAACGTGTTGGTTACAATAAGAATTTTTAATTAAAATATACTTTTAAACAAATATATAAATAATTAAATAAAATAAACATAATTATTATTGTTGATTCATATATTTTAGTTTTAAGAACTCATTATTGATGTGTTTTTAGGAAAAAAAAATTCTACATTATACAAATATTTACCCATATAATTTTAATTTAAATATTAATATATTTATGTAAATTTTATTTTCTGACAAATTACAATTGTCCACTTTTTAGGTCTAAAGGTCAAAGAAAAAAATTATACAACTGCTATCTACTAAATTGAGCAATAGAAATATTTCCTAACAAATTAATATTACATTTTGTAATTTATTTAAAAAATTAACATTTATATATTAATAAATTTTATGTAAAGATTTATTCCCCATGGTGTATTAAAAATCATTATAAAAAAATAAAAAAGAATCAAATTTCTATCATTAAAATCATAGTTTAATTTAAAAATGAGAGTCATTTTATTAATTATATTTTTAAAAAATTACAATTAAAATAACAAAAATAAGTGGATTCAATAAGTATTTATATCTATAATTTAAAATTAAATATTAAAAATTTTAAGTAAAATTTTCATTGTTGGGAAAATTTTATTTACCTCTTACAATCTATATACTAAATTAATATTTATATTGTCACAAAAAAATTAACATTTAAATATTAATAAACTTTATATACATCTTTATGCCCCTTTGATGCATGAAAATTGTAAGAAAAAATTAAAAAGAAATTCTATCAATAAAATATAATTTCAAGTTTAAAAAATGAATTGTTTATTTATTATTTTTCCTAAGATTTTTACATCTGAAAATACAAAATATAAGTAAAATATTTAAATGAAGAAAAAGTTAATATCCATATTTTATTTTAATATCATTCATCAACAATTTAAATATTAATGTTTTTATGTAAACTTTTAATCACATGATTTAGTTTTACCCGGTGATTGATTACTAAAACGTTTTAGTGTAATACTTCATTTAGTTTTATGTCATAAATTAATTATTACAAATTTTCTTGTATTTTTAACCGGTGAGTATAATGATGATTGACCCCTAGTTTTTTTATTGTCATTGCAAATGAAACAACGATATGAAATAATTAATTCAATTTTAAATTTAAATAATATCGTTTATTAAAACAATTAATGATAAACCTTTGTTTACAACTGGAATGGCCATCCCATATGATGTATTTTTTTCTCCTAAATTATTGTATCTTCATATATTCTTACATTAATGATCTAAATATGAATGTTCTTTTATGTAATTTTTTTATTCTTATATGATATAAATATTTACTCTTACAATATTAAATTAAATATAAAAATATTTTATGTAAATTTTTCATTGTCGGGAAAGTTATATTTACATTTACTTACTAAAATGGGCTATAGGTTAAAGGGAAAAAAATTATACAACTGTTATTTACTAAACTGAGCAGTAGACGTATTTGGTAAAAAACATATATTCACCTTTTGTAATCTATTTACTAAAATAACTTTTATAAAATAATAAGTTTTATGTAAAGAATTTATCCATGTGATAAATAAAAAACAATATAATAAAATTAAAAATAATTCTATCCATAAAATAATAATTCAATTTAAAAAGTGAGTTATTTTATTAACTATTTTTTAAAAATTTATAATTAAAAAAAAAAAAACATAAGTAGATTCAATAAATATTTGTCTCTATTATTTAAAATTAAATATTGATAAATTTTAAGTAAAATTTTCATTCCTGGGCAAAATTTAGTTACCTATTACAATCTATATACTAAATTAATATTTATATTATCACAAAAATAATTAACATTTAGATATTAATAAATATTTTATAAATCTTTATGCCCCTTTGATGCATAAAAAATTATATGTAAAAATTAAAAATAAATTCTGTCAATAAAATACAACTTAAATTTTAAAAAATGAATCATTTTTATTTATTATTTTTCCTAAGGTTTTTACATCTTAAAACACAAAATATAAGTAAAATATTTATAATGAACAAAAATAATATCATATTTTATTTTAATATAATTCTTCAAAAATTTAAATATTAATGTTTTTATGTAAACTTTTAATCACATGATTTATTTTTACTCTAATTCAATTACTAAAAAGTTTTACTATAATACTTCACTTAGTTTTATGTCATAAATAAATTATTATAATATTTTATTTTTTGTAAACAATAATAAAAAATAATTAATCCAACTTAAAAATTAAACAATGTCATTTTATTAGATACAATTAACGATAAACATTTATTTTCATCTAGAATGATTATCCCCGTGTGATATCTTTTTTTCTCCTAATTATTGTATCTTCATATATTATTACATTAATTATTATCTTAATATAAATGTTCTTTCATGTAAATTTTTTATTCTTACGTGATATAAATATGAATTTACCCCTAAGGTGAATTCATTCTCACTCAGGATTAATTATAAAATATGAACGGATTGGTAAAATTTTATAAATTTAAATATATATTTGAATCAATAAATGTTTTACGAATATATTTATTTATATGATAATTTACATAATAAAATATTAATTTAACTAATAATAAATAAAAAGTTTACATTCAATATAATTTTATATAAAATAGTCAAGTAAAATTTAAATTTTATCATAATAATTTAGATATTTATACACTTTTTGTGAACTTTCCATCCTGATGTGATTTTTTTTTATAATTTAAATATAATAATATGAAATAATATAACTTTAGAAAAATGAATATTCTTTTGGATCTATTAGTAAGTGCCTTAAGAGCATTTATAAAATTGTAACAATTAAAATTAAAATATGTTATTAAAAGTTGATTATCGTTATTTTCATAAAGAATGGTCATCCCCGTGTGATATATTTTGCTCTTAAATTATATATTTTCATACACATACTTACTTTTAATATCTAGATATTAATGTATTTCCATTGCAAAATTTTTAGTCCTACATATTTTAAGTATTTATCACTACGATTTTAAATTTAAATGCTAATATATTTTATGTAAAAAAATTATCCTCAGGTAAATTATTTACCTACTGTCATCTATATAGTAAATTAACCTTTAAATAATAGTAAATTTAATATATTAATATTTTTTATGTAAGCTTTTAACCCGGTATTATTTATTTTACCATGTCATTCAATATTAATAAGTTTTATAATACCTCATTCGTTTTTACTCATAAGTTAATTATTAATATCAAGTCTTTTCCTATATTTTAATAGTTAATTAAAATAAATGATTCGCAATTTTATTTATTGTCATTACAAATGAAACAAAAAAGGAATTAATTAATCAAATTTGAAATTTAAATTATGACATTTTTCAGATACAATTAATGATAAATCATTATTTACATCTAAAACGGGCATCCTCGTGTAATATATTTTACTCTTAAATTATTATGTGTGCATATATTTTTACTTTTATGAATGTGTTTACATGAAATTTTATTATTCCTGCGTGATATAAATATTTACTCCTAAAAAATCATACAAGGACTATTTACTAAAATAAATAGGAAACACAACTGCTAACAAAATATTTTACCTTTTGTAATACATTAACCTTTATATATTAATAAACTTTATGCAAACATTCATTTTTTTTTGTATATAATTAAAAAACATTATAAGAAAAATAAAAATTAAATTTTTATGAATAAAATTATTTCATTTTTTTATTAATAATATGTAATTTAATGGTTAATAAGTTTTCATTGGCTTCTTATATAAATATTATTCTCACAAATTTTTTTCCATTTCTTGTAAACTAATATTGGGGCCAACTTTCGTTCAAAGAGGAACTCAAAAGAAAAAAGAAATCGATACTCTAAATCGGGATCGGGAGTAAGAAAAAGCAAGAGAGAAAAGGTAACATTCTAATAAATCACAAATGGAAATTGAAATAGATAGCAATTGTTATTGGAAATAGATATTCATGATCAGTTTTTGCTAATAAAACTTAATTAAAAAGAGCTAGTGTATAGTTGTATCGTGAACATAAGTCATTTTCTTAAAAAATGCCTTTTAATATAGTAAATTGCAAAGCCAAACACTTTAAATAAATAAAAATTAATCACAGATCAACTGATAGGGCTTCATTAAAAAAAATAATTATACTATATTTTGGACAAAAACAAAGTTTTGTTATTTGTTCATTATAAAAAGAACTTTTACGCAAAGCTTCATATATAAGCCGCACCTTTGCTTCATATGCGGCACCTTTGCATATGCATTCTGTTAGATTTGATACTTGTCCATTTCCTCATTAATTTATTAAGCAAGACTTATTGTAGAGCTAAACACAATGTGTAAAAAACGCAAGACGTTATGATTATTATATATTAATATTAAAATAGAAGTTACAAAATATAAAGATGATATCAGTGGTTAAATAACTTAAGAGACATTTGCTAGTGCAAAATGCAAAATCTGATATTATACAGTAAGGTAAGAAATTAGGATACATGCAAAAAGATTTATGTATTGAAAAAACAGGAAAGGAAATGTTTATTTATAAATAAAAGTGAGACAATGCACTATTAGACCCAAAACACTTTAACTTTTACAATATTTGAAACAAATTGCATCAATTTATATCAAACATGAGGAAACTAACATTATCCTCATCTTTAGTACTGACCTCTACCTTCAAGTTAAAGTTGCTGCATAAATAGGAAGTTTAACAAATCACACTTAGCGAAAGTCACCCAATAATGAAATCAAATTTAAAACTCACAGGCAAAAAATTAGGCCCTCAATATAGCACATCTAGTAAATATAGGTTTTTTGACTAATCAAGGACTGACATCAACCACGTGGATACTACAGTTGGGACAACAGTATAGTCATTTATCCAAAGTAACTTTTTTTTTTATTGTATTTATCCAAAAGTAACTGATTTGTGGCAGCTGTAGGCCATATACCATCACATTCTTTCCAAAACAGAAGTAACAGAGCCCAAGACAATAAAGGTTTCCTCCTGCACAAAAATAAGAGATACAAATTAATCTTATTACACAATAACAGTAAAAGAGGACTGGGAACTAAAAAAAATTAATATTGGGAAACATAATTAGCTATAAGAAACAAAAACTATCAAGAAAGTCCAACTCCAAGAAACCATAAGTATATGAATCATTTTAGCAAGCAATATCTCAATATAATACTTTGTATGGTTAAAAGAACAACCATGGTGGGGTATTGAACTATACCTCTATTTCATGCAACTGCTTTTTAAGTCTTCCTTCGATACATTCATTAGGCAAAAAAAGGCTTTTTACCGTGGTTCTGGAAGCTTTTTTACCGTGGTTACGACCGCGGTTTACAGCGGTGAGATAAAAGAAATTTATTGTGGTTGATTTTCGGAACCGCGGTAATTGAGTTAGTTTTTTTATCGCGGTTCTGAAAAGTAACCGTGGTCTACAGCGGTGAGATAAAAGAAATTTACCGCGGTTGATTTTCGGAACCGCGGTAATTGAGTTAGCCTTTTTACCACGGTTCCGAAAAGTAACCACGGTAAAAAGCCTGGAAGCGTGAAAATTCTGCACACTTTTTTACCGCGGTTGGCTTTCTGAATTGCGGTAAAAAAATCATTTTTTTTGAATAAAATGGAGGCTGGACAAGCCAAAAGAAGGTCAAGCAAAAGAGTGCCAGCTATATATTACACTTTATGGTGTTACTCTCCCTGCAAACAAAGAAAGGATAAGAAATCATGGATCACCCAACTTTTACAAATATTAATGATTTTAAATCTTAACATGCAAGACAAATTTTATGTTAAAATTGCACAATGCAAAACACATGCAAGAAGGAAAACTAATAAATCATATGACTTCTTATGATGGAATATCCATAGATACATTTTCACAGGTTCAAAAAAGGGTTAAAAGAATTATTGAAAAGAAACCACCACAAGGCTACAAATATCTGACGGATAACTGGATAAGTAGCATTTAAAGGAATAAGCTTAGCTCTAGAGTTTGTCTATTTTTTATATGAATTTAACTTTCACAACTCGTGATAGCAAACCCAGTTCAGCAGAAATGTTAAGTTAACCTTTAAACTGTTATTTGACACATAAAGAATGCTAATGTGTGGAATTCAAGCAACAATTTTGACACTCTAAATGTAACATCCCATAATTTAGAACTTCTGTTAATTCATAAGATTAAGATAGAGGATTGTATGTTACTAATTGAGAAAAGGAAGTTTAGGAATTAGGAGATAAGACTTAGGCTAAAAACCAAGTTTCAATAATCTCGCTCAAGCGAGAATATCTCGCTTGAGCGAATTATGCAGAAAAGTCTTGGATTTGAGTTTTCTGCATTTCTCGCTTAAGCGAGCCTAGCTCGCTTGAGCGAGAAACAGAGACTTTGGGAAGGCTCTCTGGACAATTTTCGCTCAAGCGAGAAGGAGCTCGCTTGAGAGAGAATCGTCCAGAGAGGGTGTATTTTCTGGGTCATTCTCGCTTAAGCGAGATAGTCTCGCTTGAGCGAGAATGTGAAGAATAGACATGCAACCGACTCGCTCGCTCAAGCGAGAATGCTTCGCTTGAGAGAGAATCCACTTACAGGCTTAAAAACACGGTTTAGGGCACGAGATTTTTCAGTCTTCCCATTCTTGTTTCGTCTTAGAGAGAGAAGGAGATTCCTAGAGAGAGAAGGAGTTCTTGGAGCCAAGGAGAGAAGGAGGAGGAGCCAAGGATCTTCATCGCCAATCTTCCCCAACGTCCTTCCTTTTCTCTTTTAGCTTCTTTGAGGTGAGTGAAGCTCACACAACTCCACTACATCATGTATATGCTTCTATTATGACCCCTATTCTCATATTCCTCTTCCCTTTTAGTTTGTGAATGTTGATTTATGGTTGGAATTTTATGATATGCAAGGTTTGAGTTGATTATGAGATTGTATGTGAACCCTAGGGTAGAGAATTTGGGGATTTTGGGAATATATGTGGAATTGATGGTTGATTGGTAATTATGATGATGATGGTTGCCCTAATTGATAGGTTTGGCGGTTTTTGCTAGTGTTATATGAATGTAATTCCTAGAGTATGAAAAGGAAGTGTAGTTGATTAATGTTCTATGTAAAGCTTCACCTATGTGTCGAGGGCGTATGCGCCGAGTTCAGATGAGGGCGTATTGATAAGTGAAATTTATATGATAAATAAGAGCACTTTTTAGTTCACTTATCAAGGATAAAATGATATTTTTGCCCCAGTTTAATCTCTTTTTATTTAATATTAGATAAATTGTATTTATTAATCTTAGATTTGAATTTGATGCTATTTTGATAGAAATATTGCTGATTTTTGCAGAATATTGCAAGGATTTGATTTGAAAGAAAGATAGCATTAAATAAGAGAGATGTCTGCAAGATCTGAAGTTTAATTGAAGGCATTTAATGAAGATTTGAAGATTATTTGAGGGCAATTAATGAAGATATCACTGTCAATTAAACAAGGATTCTGCAGACAACCTTCCCAATTAAATCCAAGATGCTCAATAAATGCAAGATTTCATCAAGAAAAGGGAAACAAGGAAAGACAAATCAACCAAAACCAGTCTCGAGGAGAGATCAAGTTAAAAAGAGAAAGATTGAAGCTGCAGGACGCATTCTGCGCTTCAACCTGCGCTGTAGCAGGGTGAAGCGCAACTCTCTGGATCCTGCGCTGCAACCTGCGCTCTAGCGCAGAACATGTGATTCTTGCCCTGTTGTCGTTTTTAGATAGATTTCTCCCCAATTTTCTTTGTCTTTCCTTAGCCTATAAATAGGAACCTCTTGCACCATATCAAGTGTGCACGATTATTGTAATTCAGTCATATTTCAGTGATAATGCACTAGAGCTAATTTTAGAGTAGGAGAGGAGGAGCGCTTCACAAGGATTGAAGATGGTGACAGCATCTTTGGTGGTTTGTATGGCTACCTTGTGTAGTTAACTCTCCATTAGGATTGGATGTAATTGATTCTATCCCCAAGTGTATGTAAACTCATATTATTATTTCCTGAGCTCTCCGTCTATAATATTGGTAATCTTATTCTGTGCTTAATTCCTAACTTCCGCGCTTGCGCCGGAATTATTGGCTAGTTTCGACTAGGATTGAGGATGGGGGAGCGGATTCTGAAGAAACCCATTCTTTGAGTGAATAAGAGGACTCGGTAGCCAGTGAACCGAAACATGGGCATTGCTAGTGATTGATAGGTAGTGTGAGTACTCTAATGAAGGGCATCTACAGGATAGACATGGTTATTAAATTACTGATAGCAAAGGATTAGTTGATTGTCAATCCAAGAAGCGAAACGTGGATGTATTCTAATGAGTGATGGTAGTGACAGTACTCTAGAGAAGGTGCGTCCAGAGTAGTAGGCCTCGTTTATCAATTAGTTCTTTTACAAACGGAATAAAGAAAGCAAAATAAGCCGAGGGTAAGTCTATCGCTTGGGAGAGCCCGCATGGATTACCTTTGAGTGTGTGAGGCTGCTGGTAACTCGGGGTCTTAGCAATATAGTTTGTCTACAATATTATAGAGTAAACCTAAAATAATAGATAGTTTTTACATGCACAAAGTGGTGTGATGATATGAAGTCCAATCATAATCCAAGTAAAGTGTCTCTAATTCCTTTCTATTTTATTATATTAATTTGCAATTTATAATTTCCACGCACAATATTCTCACAAATCTATTATTTGTATCTTGATAAATAGACAACAAATATACGCGAGTTGACCGTTCCTTGTGGATACGATAACTCTTCTTACTATTATACTACTGGATTTTTGGTTTCCTTGCCAGAAACCCATCAAATATGCGTCGAGATCAGTTGAGGGCGTGTTCGCCGAGTTCAGATGTGGGCATATGCGTCGAGTCACAAATCAGTTGAGGGCGTGTGCGCCGAGTTCAGATGTGGGCGTATGCGCCGAGTTAAGTTGAGGGCGTATGCGCCTAGTCATGATTCAGTTGAGGGCGTAAGCGCCATAGCCCGTCGGCTGGGTTATGTCGATCATATGCTTTTATGTTTAAGTTTCCTATCTTGACAAGTTACTAAGTGTTGAGCTAAATTTATATAATATACCAATTGGGTTAAACATGATGTGATGATTCAAAGTGATTAGAATAGTTATGTATGTCTTATGAATTGTGTTGGGTGTTGCATTGCATATGACTGTTTTCCCCACACTGCATTCGCATGCTTTGCTCGCTGAGACCATAGTCTCACCCCACGTTATAGGGATACATTTTAGTTATGTATGCAGGACGGTTTCGCTGAAAGCTTGAAGGGAGGATTGAAGTTCTTAGAGTGAAGTATTCCCCCCAGTGCTAGTCTAGACCCAACAAGGGATTTGGATGTATTTCAATTTGTATAATGTTGCGTTAAGTGGGAACTATGCAGAATGTATAATGTATTCAGCTTAGGTAAGCGTTGGAATTACTTAAGCGTTTGATGAGTGTGCACGTATGGATATCGATAATGGCGCGAAATGATTTCAGAAATTTGAGAATAGTGTCTCCAACGGGCATTATTCTTGAATCAAGAAGTTAGGACGTTACATTATGGTATCAGAGCAGTTCAATCCAATTGGACTGTGGTTAAGTTAGTTTCCCGTGACTCACTATGATCCCACTGTACCCCGTAACCAGTATAGGGACTGATCACCCCTCTATTTGGATTTGTACACGGGATTATGGTTAGTGACGTGAACAGGGTACCTCGTTGAGGGAATTAGGGCACTTCCCTAACAAGGTTAGAGCCACCCACCTGTTAGACGAAGGGAGAATGACATAGGTCCATTTTCGAGAATAAGACTTCCACCTTAGAAATCTTATAGAATGTCACCCTTGGGTCCTAGTGGACACGAGACACACGTAGAGGAAACTAAAATGAATAGGCTCCCTAGTGAATGAGGAGAGTGTTGTTTGCTTGACCTTGATCTTGAGGATGAAGGTTGTTTGAATTGATTGTAATGTATGATTTGTTCTATTGACTGTGATGTCTGAATTACCTACATGATTGAATGAAATGTTATGCCTTGCATGTGTGGGTTGGATTGTTAGTTCGAGCCAAGAGTCGATTGACTGGGGTACCTTTCCAGACTTTGGTAGAAGTAAGAATAGGACGATTAGCATAGATCGAAGTAGGAATCTTGTCTAGAGCAAACCAAATTTTATTAAGACATAAGTGAAGGAATATAATAGACAGTATTCATTAGAGGGGAGACATGTTCGATTCGAGGTCGAGGGGGAGATGTTAGAGTAGAGGTAAGGTGAATGAGAGCACTAGATGAAAAGAGAATGTAGAGAGGACCCTTAGGAGTACCTTGAGATGTAGGGAGGAGGTAAGCGACTGAAGAGTCGGATGATTCATATGGCAAATTTTGAGGACAAAATTTCTTTTTAGGGGGGGTAGAAATGTAACATCCCATAATTTAGAACTTCTGTTAATTCATAAGATTAAGATAGAGGATTGTATGTTAATAATTGGGAAAAGGAAGTTTAGGAATTAGGAGATAAGACTTAGGCTAAAACCAAGTTTCAGTAATCTCGCTCAAGCGAGAATATCTCGCTTGAGCGAATTATGCAGAAAAGTCTTGGATTTGAGTTTTCTGCATTTCTCGCTTTGAGCGAGAAACATGGACTTTTGGAAGGCTCTCTGGACAATTTTCGCTCAAGTGAGAAGGAGCTCGCTTGAGCGAGAATCGTCCAAAGAGGGTATATTTTATGGGTCATTCTCGCTTAAGCGAGAAAGTCTCGCTTGAGCGAGAATGTGAAGAAAAGACATGCAACCGACTCGCTCGCTCAAGCGAGAATGCTTCGCTTGAGCGAGAATCCACTTACAGGCTTAAAATACGATTTAGGGCACGAGATTGTTCATTCTTCCCCATTCTTTTTTCGTCTTAGAGAGAGAGGAGTCTTGGAGCCAAGGAGAAGGAGGGGGAGCCAAGGATCTTCATCGCCAATCTTCCCCAACGTCCTTCCTTTTCTCTTTTAGCTTCTTTGAGGTGAGCGAAGCTCACACAACTCCACTACATCATGTATATGCTTCTATTATGACCCCTATTCTCATATTCCTCTTCCCTTTTAGTTTGTGAATGTTGATTTATGGTTGGAATTATATGATATGCAGGTTTGAGTTGATTATGAGATTGTATGTGAACCCTAGGGTAGAGAATTTGGGGATTTGGGAATATATGTGGAATTGATGGTTGATTGGTAATTATGATGATGATGGTTGCCCTAATTGATAGGTTTGGCAGTTTTTTCTAGTGTTATATGATTGTAATTCCTAGAGTATGAAAAGAAGTAGTAGTGATTAATGTTCTGTGTAAAGCTTCACCTATGTGTCGAAGGCGTATGCGCCGAGTTCAGATGAGGGCGTATGCGCCGAGATCAGTTGAGGCGTGTGCGCCGAGTTCAGATGTAGGCGTATGCGCCGAGTCACAGTTCAGATGTGGGCGTATGCGCCGAGTTCAGATGGGCGTATGCGCCGAGTCACAGATCAGTTGAGGGCGTATGCGCCGAGATCAGTTGAGGGCGTGTGCGCCGAATTCAGATGTGGGCGTATGCGTCGAGTCAAATTCAGATGAGGGCATATGCACCGAGTTAAGTTGAGGGCGTATGCGCCTAGTCATGATTCAGTTGAGGGCGTAAGCGCCATAGCCCGTCGGCTGGGTTATGCCGATCATATGCTTTTATGTTTAAGTTTCCTATCATGACAAGTTACTAAGTGTTGAGCTAAATTTATATAATATGCCAATTGGGTTAAACATGATGTGATGATTCAAAGTGATTAGAATAGTTATGTATTGTGAATACCAATTTTATCCGGGCTAACTTTTATTTTAATTTTAATTTTGAATTTTGTTAAATTTAGTTTATAGATAAATCTCAAAGTTTAAAAATTCAAAAAAAACTATAGATCTAAAATCAGTTTTAAAAATAAAAAAATAAAATAAAGATTCTATAAATTCAAAAATAAATTTGATATTTAGAAGAAAAAAAATCAAACAAAATAAAAAAATCTTTTAATTCAGAAAAAAAAAAAATCTGAAAATTTAAAATAATTTAAAAAAGGGGATAATCTGGTCTGCTTGGTCTGTTGCTAAAAATGTGGAGAAAGTGGGAGTTGTTGCAAGTGGATAAAGATCATGGAGAAGAATTAGGGATGAGTTTTTCAAAGTGGAAGATATGGCAGTTATGTGAGAGTACTATAAAAGGAACCAAACTACATTGAAGAGGGGTCGGAAAAAATTCACGGTGACAAAAACAGAGGCTTGTTGAGAAAAAGGAATATCAAAAGGAGGATCAAGAAGCGTGCACAAAGAAGAAATAAGCGCAGAATAATCTACCAAGTTTATTCTGGAGGGATTTAACTTGAGGTTTTTCTCCTATCTTGAGCTTCTTGACTCTATTTTCTTTGCTCTGTTTGATTCCTATATTTGAATGAGTTTGTGGTTCTGTTGTGAAAATATAAACCTCACCAGTGATGCATAATTGAACTATACTAACCATTTGTGAGAAATTAAAAGGGTTTTGCATAAATAAAAAAATCCAACTTACAGTCCAAATCAGAGTCCAATTTTACAGTCATAAAACAGAAATAAAAAATAGGAAAGCAAGGAAAAAAGTGTGTGTGTGTGTGTGTTTTGAAGGGGGCGTGAAGGTTTCTTTTCAGAAACCTGATCCCCTTCCCCTTTTTTAAAAAATAATAAAATAATAAAAATTAATAATGATAAAAATAAAGTTTTGTTCAAATTCAAAAAAATTGTTTTAATTTGTGTATTTGTTTTGAGTATGTATTTTAGATTTTGAATATTATGTTATCAATTTGTTTGTTGTAAATATTATCTTGTAAATATTTGTTAATTCTATTTCTCTTTGTGAATAAATATTAATTCAGTTGCTTTAATAAATTTAGGAATATTTTATTTTAATCTATGCAATGACTAAATGGGTTAATTGAGCAGTGGATACTGACTTTAACTTTATTTAGATCATAAGGGTTTATTGAGCAAACCAAGTGTTTGACTTGAACCCCGTGCGAAAATAGGTTATAATAAAATATTTCTTTCCAAAATTAAAAATTTCTTTTTAAAATAAAATATTTCTTTTCAAATAAAAAATTCTTTTCAAAATAAAATATTCCTTTTCAAAATAAAAAAAAATCCTTTTCAAATCTTAAAAATTCTTTTCAAAATTATAAAAAATAAAAAATATACGAAAAATAAATTTTCGCAACGACTAATAATATTAATTGAGCAGTGGATGCTGACTTTAATATTATTAAGATCGTAAGGGTCTATTAAACAAACTAAGTGTTTGATTTGAACCCCGTGCAAACAATTTTTTTTTCCAAAATTGCTTATTTCAAAAATAACAAAAACAAGTGAAAAAAAATATTTTTCAATCTTCTCTTTCAAATAAAAATCAATCTTTCCAAAAACAAAAAAATCAAACCCAAATCAATCAAACTTCAGAACTACGTGGCTTTGATTTCCCCATTGCAGCTGGGGATACGTAGGAGCGGGAACCGGCCCCGTCAAGCCCAAATAAATCTTTTACCAAATTTTTTCCAATAATTAAAAAAAATAAAAATGTAATTTTATTTGTAAATAAAATGTAAATAAACCTGTAAATAAAAATAAAAAGATTTTTCTAAGGGGTAAAATAAATATTTTTTCAAAAGTTATTGAATTTGCACAATTAATTAGAGGTAACCGTCATAGGACGGATGTCGTAGGGTGCTAATACCTTCCCTACGCATAATCGACTCCCGAATCCAAATCTGGTTTTAAAGACCATTTTTCTTTAAAAGGGTTTTTCTGATATTTTCCCTCAAAAATAAATATTGGTGGCGACTCCATTGAAAACCAAAATTTTTTCGCCGTCCCGTTGTGACCCCGGTTCCGACAGATGGCGACTCCACTGGGGACATTTGAGAGTCAAGCCTAACATGATTAATTGTGCAAAATTGTTAACTTTTGTATTTATTTTTCCCCTTTTTGTTTTGTTTGATTTTGCTTTTCTTGTTTATGTTGTTGTAAATATTTTTATTCATAACATTGTAAATATTCTCTTTCTCTTCTGCCTTGTACATTATTTGTTGTATATATTTTATACTGTAAATATTTCTGCTTCAACCTTAGGGTAGAAGACTTTATCTTTGTATATATGTGTGTTTCTTGCTTTGTTTTGCAGATGGGGTAGTGGTTAGGACTACAGGTTTGTATGCTCCCACACACACCTCACATTCACTTACCTCACCACATTTTGGGGCTCTATACCCGAGCCTGTGCGAGCCTAGGAGGTACCTCAACGACTGCTATTGAGGGGCTTGATGCTCACTTGGTGGTTGTTGAGTTACCACTCAGATTGTTACCAATTTCGTGCATCAATCATATTGAGAGGGCAAAATCCCTACTTATGATTTGATTCATAAATTGGGTCTTTATCCTTGTTGATAAGGGCAATCTGGGGACCATAATAGCTTTTGGAGTCTAGATCTGTCCATGGAAACTATGCACTGTAAATAAGCTTAGTGACCACCAAAGTTAGAGTCATGATCTTAGGGGTACCTTGTCATAGGGTTTTACCTAATTTAGGACACATGGGGAGCATGTTCCTTCTTCTCCTTTCATTCTTCATTGTGCACGCTTGCTGTAACATTTCAGTAGGACATAACTTTGCATTGACATAAAACTTTTTTTAAAAAGAATAAAAAAGGAGTGGATAATAATTTTTTTTCATTAAAAAATAATTAAAAAAGAGACATTTTCCTCTCCACCTTGCTCTCATGCATATCATGATTATCCTTAGTTAGGCATTTCATCATTTAAAAAAAAAATCATGCATATGAAGTTACCTCTTTCATTCTCTGGTCCATGTTCAATATGACATTTAACAATAAAGCACATCCATGCATGAAAGTCCTTTTTTTTAAAAAAACAACAAATATAAATAATTAAAATAAGCATCTTTTTACTAGCATTGTCATGCATCTTATACATTTTGCATGTCATGGTAAGATTCATTCATCCATTAACATAACATTTCTTTTTAGAAAAAAAAATAATAAAATAATAAAAAAAATAATAAGAAAAAATTGATGATAAAAATATTTCTTTTACAAAAAAAACAAGAAAAAAACAAAAAAATTATTCATTAACATTATCATACATCACATACATCTTTCATTCATATGATAATTATCCTCAGCCATTCATTATTGTGTCATCTCATATCGCACAAAAAAAAACAGACAAAAAATCAATTCTCTTTTGAAATTGTCATGCACATCATGCATTTTTTGGGCACATCATGATCATTTTCGGTTAGCTAGTTTTCTCATGTCTGAAAAATAAAATTCAAAAAAAAAATAAAATCATGCATGTTCATGTGATCATGGTTACATTTGTCCACAATTTTATCAAAAAGAAAAGTCAGATTTCATTTTTTAGAAAACAAATAAATTGATGGTGAAATCTTTCTTTTTCCAAAAAAATGAAATAAAAGAAAAGCAAAAAAAGTTCTCCACTAGCATCCCATGCATCTTATCTTCAGTTATATCATTATTGTGTTATCTCATATCGCACAAGAAAAAAAATCAAATCAATTCTCTTTTAATAAAGTCATGCACTCCATGCATCTTTCATGTATATAATAATCATCCTTAGTTTGTCATGTTCTCTCATATCTCATAAAAAAAGAAAAAAAATCATATTTTCACATGATAATGGTTATTAACCATAATAATCATTAAAAAGTGTTGTATATGCATAAATTTTAAAGGCATGGTAGGTTGCATTCCTCTTGCATGATAATATTTTCATCCTAATAATATGTTTTTGCCTTTATCGAAAAAAAAATTCATCAAGTGATTGTTTTCTCATCACCCTTACAAGACTTGTGCTAAGCAAGAATTATGGATGAACTTGAACACAATCAAGAGAAATTGTGAGGTGACATCAACAAGATGAAGGGGCAGAGGACAAGATTTTGCTAATTCACTGAGCTTCACCTTTGTGCCCATCCAGTTTCACAGATTGAATCCTCAAGGGACAATGGTTCCATTGGCAATGCATCCATCCATCCAACCCAACCCAACTACCCATCACTAATCCTCAAGGAATCCAACATCCACCACATGACCTTCCACTTAGCTATACATCACCTCAGTCCACAAGTCCACAAGATGACAAATCCACAAGATGATAGCCCACCAGTTTTAACTTCCAAACCTAAAGCCCAACCCAGCCCAACCACCAGAGTCTGACCCAAACCCATGAAGAAGTCTCACATACCATCATTTCCTATCTTCCCACCATGTCAATTCCACCCAACCATGCACCTGTTCTTAACACCAACCCCCCAAGAGACCGATGCGTCAGTCATGACTCTAATGTCCAAGCCACAAAATACCCCTCAGCCACACCATTACCCACCTACATGACCATGGAGGAGCCCTAATCCTCACGAACATGGATGGCAAGGATCTCCAGTATCCCATGAATTCTGATGAAATACTATGCTCAAAAGAAAAAAGAAGAAAGAAAAGCTCGCTAGGTTGAAAATCCCAAAAGATGACCTAGGCAAAAGTTAGAGCGACTCGCTGAGCTGAAAACTCGCAAGAGCGGCTCAGGCAAAAGTTAGGGTCAAACAAGAGGTGTTGAGATCATCAACCGGGGCAAACGATGTGTGGAGAATGTGCACTGGGGCAAAAGGTGCCAAGATTATCAGTTAAGAAGAGGTGATATGCCAAAATCACAAACCGGGGCAATTGCAAACCAGTGGTATATGCTTGTGCAGCATAGTCATGTTCTTCTTTGCAAAGAAAGCTCAAAACTCAGTGGAGGCGGTCATTACAAGGAAGTCCTTTTTGGAAACAAGGAAAAGGAGGCTAAGGCCTTAACATTTGATCATGAGCAATCCGCCCAAACAGTACCACATCATATCCCTAATCACACCCTCAAATGATGCTTGGTTACCCTCCACTTCCCACCCAATCACAACCATCCATCTCCACACCACCTCAACCCAATCAATCATGAAATCAAAAGCCAAACCCAAGCTCAAACCAAAGAAGGCCAAACAACCAAAAAAAAACTTGTCTAGTTTGACCCATGACTCACATTGAGTCGGTATCCCACCTTACCCGCAACTCATTGATTATCCTTCACCCATTACCTCTAGATGGTTTGTTGCATCCAAAAGGTCATGACCCAAATGTCAAATGCGACTATCCTGTTGGCACAAGGAATGTTATGTTGTGAAGCTTCAAGAAAGAGGATCTCAATCCTCCGCCAAATCAAGAAAGTCTCGTGGTTAATGCCATCAAAGCTCAGCAATTGAGAGTTTTCCAAATTTCCTATGGTTTCTAGGGTATGTCAAAATAATGTTGTTACTGCTCCTATTGCTTTGCCCAAGGCTTTAGGATGACTTTTGTACATAGGGCGCGCATTTTTTTTCAGCATATGTTTTCAAAGATGCATTTTGAATTTTCTAGTTACTTCCAGCCTTAATCTCATTTCTTCTTTGTGCCATTGTAAATAATGTAAATTGCATGTGTTCCTCTCATGAAGGTGTTAATGTCTCATCTTGCAATTTTGATAATCCATCAATCACGCCAAAAAGGATGATGAGAAAATCCATTGAATTGTTGCCTAGGTTTGACAACAATAAGGAAAAGGCCCCACCGAATTTTGAGGGATGAAAACCATCATGTGTATCAATGTTTTGTATTCTTGAGATGATTTCTCTCAGTTCGTGGAAAAGTTGCTTTGAGTAATAAAAGATGAATTTGATGTCTTGGTCTCAAAATTAAAGTCTGAAAATGGGCAACCATGAGTTGAGATGATGATGGCCATCTTTCTCTACCCAAAAAAAAAACCAAAAAAAATATCCCTAGTTGTCCCCTTTGAGCCTAAATTTTCCTTTCAAATAACCTTGGACAAGGATCGCCCCACATTGGGGTTGGTACAAAGTGAAGTCAACTTTTGTCAATGATATGTCAAAAAAAAAGGAAAATAGAAAAAGAAAAAAAAAGAGCAAAAGCAAGAGCATAAAAGAAAATAGTGATCAAAAGTGAAAGAACCGCTGACTTCAAGAGTCTCATTTAAACACTCACCTTCTTGAAAAAAAAAGAAGTTATTGATCCTTGATCCCTTGAACCCTTAAACACTTGTTTGGGCCTACTATATCCTTTCTTTCATAGCCATTAGCCCTAACCACATTACAAGCCTTATAAAGTCCAATCTGATCAATGAAATGATTGCTTTCATTTCATGGCTGTAATTTTGAGATCAAAAATGTTTAAGATGGGTGGTCGATGGCAAAAAAAAAAACGAAAAAAGAAAGAAAGACAAAGAAAAAAAAAAAAAAGAGCAAAAAATAAGAAAATATAAGGGCCCGTTAGGTTGAAAACCCGCAAAGGCAACCTAAGCAAAATTTAGGACAAGAAGAGTGCGATGGTGACAAAAATGGGGCAATTAGTTGTTTGAAGTATACAAAACTGTGGCAAATAAAATAGCTGAAAACCCAAAAGATTGAAGCCATCTTGGAGTACACTGGGGCAAATGCAATGTTTGAAGCACATAAAACTGGGGCACCCCAATCTCTGGCAGTTGGTTAATGGATTTTCAAAATTCAAACATGAGGCACTAACACTTTTCATCAGAGAGCATCACTCAAAAAAAAAAAGAACCCGTACCTCTGTAACCACCTTTGTAAATTCTTCATTCTCACATTGTAAATATCACTCTACTTTTGTAAATATGACAATCCCATTTCAATCTCATTCTTGTTTTCACCCTTTTGCTTAATTCAATTTGCATTTTATGATGAACATATACTGAAAAGAATTTGTGTTTACACCTCAAAAGTATTGCATTTGTTTTGAAAATTCTAAAAGTCATGAGGAAATTTTGTTGAACTCTCAAAATTACAGCAAATATTAACCAAATCCCTAAACCAATGAGGAAGGGTGCAAAACAGGTCACTTCAGAAGATGTTTAGTCAGAGGCTAGAGCGTGAATTGAACTAAAGGCCCATAACAGATCAGAAGAAAGTCCTTGGTCATCCATGAATCTTGGGGCACTTGCCACTGTAAGGGTTGAGGATTCAAATAATAAGAGAAAAGATTAATCAAGTTCAAATCAGTGAAAATAATAAACAAGGATGAGGTGTTCATCATGCATTTGCATCAATAACAGTGCATCAATTGTCAACCATTCATCTACACACATACTTGTATTGTCATCCTGTCATTACTTTCTCCATGCATCTTGCATCATCTGATTTCTCTGTGCATCTCACATTATCATCATTCTCATCTTGCATTTGCTATCACAATATCATCATTGCATTGAGTTTTACTCTCTGCAATCTCACATTCTTTGCATCATGTATACCATTGCACAGTTTGAACCTGCATTCTTTGGGTCCCCAACACCCATCTCATTCCAATACTTTGGGTCCTAATACCCAAGCCATCCCTTTGGGTTCACATACCAATACATCCTCAGGGTCCAAGTACCCGTCAACTTCAATCCTTTGGGTTTCATATACCCAATGCATCCTCAGGGTCCACGTACCCGTCAGCTTCAATCTTTTGGGTTCACATGCCTATTGAACCATCAGGGTCCACGTACCCATCAGTTATATTCTTTGGATTCACATGCCCATTGAATCATCGGGGTTCACATACCCATCAAGTTCTATTCTCTGGGATCACATGCTCATTGAATCGTCAGGGTCCAAGTACCCATCAAGTTCAATCCTTTGGGTTCACGTACCCAATGCATCCTCAGGGTCCACGTACCCGTCAGCTTCAATCCTTTGGGTTCACATGCCCATTAAATCATTAGGGTCCACGTACCCATCAAGTTATATTCTTTGGGTTCACATGCCATTGAATCATCAGGGTCCACGTACCCATCAAGTTATATTCTTTGGGTTCACATGCCCATTGAATCCTCAGGGTCCACGCACCCGTCAACTTCTATTCTTTGGGTTCACCTACCCAATGCATCCTTAGGGTCCATGTACCCGTCAACTTCATTCTTTGGGTTCACATGCCCATTGAATCATTAGGGTCAAAGTACCCGTCATGTTTTATTCTATGGGTTCACATACCTAGGGAATCCTCAGGGTCCAAGTACCCATCAACTTCAATTCATCGGGTTCACATACCCATTGAATCCTCAAGGTCCACGCACCCGTCAACTTCTATTCTTTGGGTTCACCTACCCATTGAATCCTCAAGGTCCACGCACCCGTCAACTTCAATTCTTTGGGTTCACATGCCCATTGAATCATTAGGGTCAAAGTACCCGTCATGTTTTTTGGGTTCACATACCCATTACATCCTCTGGGTCCAAGTACCTATCAATTTCTATTCTTTGGGTTCACATACCCATTGAATCCTCGGGGTTCATATACCCATTGCATCCTAAGGGTCCCCGTACCCATCATTTCATTTCCTTGGGTTTCGTACCCGTCACATCCCCATTGCATCAGCAAGGTCCACGTACCCGTCAAGTTCTATTCATTGGGTTCATATACCCATTGAATCCTCAGGGTTCATATACCCATTGTATCATTAGGGTCCTCGTACCCGTTGCCTTCCTCAAATCCTTGTGGCCAGTTGCATCTCAGGTCCGCATACCCGTTGCAATCCTTAGGTCCTCGTGCCCGTGGCACCTGTCCACCCTTTTCTGTCAAAAGTCCGAGACCAACTTCGGCACCCATTTCAGTCAAAAGCCCGAGACCAAATTCGGCACTCATTTCATTCAAAAGCCCGAGACCAAATTTGGCACTCATTTCAGTCAAAAGCCCAGGACCAACTCTGGCACCCAAAGCCCAGTATCGGCCTGGCACCCTTTCTTACTTTTCTGTCTCAAGCCCAGTATCGGCCTGGCACCCTTTTACTTTTCAGTCTCAAAGCCCAGTATCGGCCTGGCACACTTTTACTTTTCAGTCTCAAAGCCCAGTATCGGCCTGGCACCCTTTTACATTTCAGTCTCAAAGCCCAGTATCGGTCTGGCACCCTTTTACTTTTCAGTCTCAAAGCCTAGTATCGGCCTGGCACCCTTTTACATTTCAGTTTGGAATCTTGTCTTTTCATCATCACTTTGGATATTTCAGTCCACAGTGTTGATTCTTTTTCTTGTCAAGGCCTTTGCGTCTTGTGTTAGCCCTCAAATAAAATTGATTCACTTCTTTACCTATTTCTTATTATCATAATCTAAAAAAAACTTTGTTCTTTAGATTACTTATAAGAAATATGTAAAGAGGGGCAACTGTGAATACCCAATTTTATCCGGCTAATTTTTATTTTAATTTTAATTTTGAATTTGTTAAATTTAGTTTATAGATAAATCTCAAAGTTTAAAAAATTCAAAAAAAACTATAGATCTAAAATCAGTTTTAAAAATAAAAAAAATAAAATAAAGATTCTATAAATTCAAAAATAAATTTGATATTTAGAAGAAGAAAAAATCAACAAAATAAAAAAAATCTTTTAATTCAAAAAATAAAATAAAAATCTGAAAATTTAAAATAATTTAAAAAAGGGGGATAATCTGGTCTGCTTGGTCTGTTGCTAAAAATGTGGAGAAAGTGGGAGTTGTTGCAAGTGGATAAAGATCATGGAGAAGAATTAGGGATGAGTTTTTCAAAGTGGAAGATATGGCAGTTATGTGAGAGTACTATAAAAGGAACTAAACTACATTGAAGAGGGGGTCGGAAAAAAATTCACGGTGACAAAAACAGAGGCTTGTTGAGAAAAAGGAATATCAAAAGGAGGATCAAGAAGCGTGCACAAAGAAGAATAAGCGCAAAATAATCTACCAAGTTTATTCTGGAGGGATTAAACTTGAGGTTTTTCTCCTATCTTGAGCTTCTTGACTCTATTTTCTTTGCTCTGTTTGATTCCTATATTTGAATGAGTTTGTGGTTCTGTTGTGAAAATATAAACCTCACCAGTGATGCATAATTGAACTATACTAACCATTTGTTAGAAATTAAAAGGGTTTTGCATAAATAAAAAAAATCCAACTTACAGTCCAAATCAGAGTCCAATTTACAGTCATAAAACAGAAATAAAAAATAGGAAAAGCAAGGAAAAAAGTGTGTGTGTGTGTGTGTGTGTGTGTGTGTGTGTGTGTTTGTATATTTGTTTTGAGTATGTATTTAGATTTTGAATATTATGTTATCATTTGTTTGTTGTAAATATTATCTTGTAAATATTTGTTAATTCTATTTCTCTTTGTGAATAAATATTAATTCAGTTGCTTTAATAAATTTAGGAATATTTTATTTTAATCTATGCAATGACTAAATGGGTTAATTGAGCAGTGGATACTGACTTTAACTTTATTAGATCATAAGGGTTTATTGAGCAAACCAAGTGTTTGACTTGAACCCCGTGCGAAAATAGGTTATAATAAAATATTTCTTTCCAAAATTAAAAATTTCTTTTCAAAATAAAATATTTCTTTTCAAATAAAAAATTCTTTTCAAAAATATAAAAAAACAAAAAATTCTTTCAAAATAAAATATTCCTTTTCAAAATAAAAAAAAATCCTTTTCAAATCTTAAAATTCTTTTCAAAATTATAAAAAATAAAAATATACGAAAATAAATTTTCGCAACGACTAATAATATTAATTGAGCAGTGGATGCTGACTTAATATTATTAAGATCGTAAGGGTCTATTAAACAAACTAAGTGTTTGATTTGAACCCCGTGCAAACAATTTTTTTTCCCAAAATTGCTTATTTCAAAAATACAAAAACAAGTGAAAAAAAATATTTTTCAATCTTCTCTTTCAAATAAAAATCAATCTTTCCAAAAACAAAAAAATCAAACCCAAATCAATCAAACTTCAGAAATACGTGGCTTTGATTTCCCCATTGCAGCTAGGGATACGTAGGAGCGGGAACCGGCCCCGTCAAGCCCAAATAAATCTTTTACCAAATTATTTTCAATAATTAAAAAAAATAAAAAATGTAATTTTATTTGTAAATAAAATGTAAATAAACCTGTAAATAAAAATAAAAAGATTTTCTAAGGGGTAAAATAAATATTTTTTTCAAAAAGTTATTGAATTTGCACAATTAATTAGAGGTAACTGTCATAGGACGGATGTCGTAGGGTGCTAATACCTTCCCTACCCATAATCGACTCCCGAATCCAAATCTGGTTTTAAAGACCATTTTTCTTTAAAAGGGTTTTTCTGATATTTTCCCTCAAAAATAAATATTGGTGACGACTCCATTGAAAACCACAATTTTTCGCCGTCCCGTTGTGACCCCGGTTCCGACATGTATGTCTTATGAATTGTGTTGGGTTTTGCATTGCATATGACTGTTTTCCCCACACTGCAGGACGGTTTCGCTGAAAGCTTGAAGGGAGGATTGAAGTTCGTAGAGTGAAGTATTCCACCCCCAGTGCTAGTCTAGACCCAACAAGGGATTTGGATGTATTTCAATATGTATAATGTTGTGTTAAGTGGGAACTATGTAGAATGTATAATGTATTCAGCTTAGATAAGCGTTGGAATTACTTAAGCGTTTGATGAGTGTGTACGTATGGATATCAGTAATGGCGCGAAATAATTTCATAAATTTGAGAATAGTGTCTCCAACGGACATTATTCTTGAATCAAGAAATTAGGACGTTACACTAAATGAACCATAACTTTTTCATACAAATTTAAAATAAAGCCATAACATCAAAGAAAAAATGGCAAACCAGTTCTGAGATATTCTGGAGGGGGTAAACGCCAAATTTGTGCTATAACTTTTCCCATCCCTACTATTCTTCATAAGACCAAACCTTGAAAGCCTAGGATTACCATCCTGTAAAATTCTAACATATAATTTATATTATGCCAATTATGTTAAACATGAATAGAAAGGGGAGCACAAAAACTTACCTCATCAAATAAAACTCTATATGCATTAAGGTCATGATAGAGGGCACACCTTTTGCTTGTGAAGTATTCTAGAGCTTCTGCAAGATGTAGAACAACTCTGAGTCGCATTGCCCATTTCATTGGTTGTGTTTCCCCTGATTTAGACACACATAACAATCATGACAATGCAGCAAAGAAATCAGGATCTCAGAAGAGAGAGGTTCCAAAATCTACGCCGAACACACAAAGGCTATAAGTTGATTTTTTAATGTGTTTACCTCCTTCTGTTAGAGAAAAAATAACACTTGTCAACTGATTAAGGGTGTAAAATTGATCTATAATTACAAAAACAAAAATTCAAATTTGAAATATCATAAAAAGGTTAAGTCATGTGATAATAATCATAATAAGATGTGCTAGCACCCTTTCTGAAGTTGTTTGAGTGTCCTAATGTCCTTGTCCAAATAATAACTGGCAAACAAATGCAGAAGAAAATGAGAACATTATAAAACTTCCAAAAGAAAAAAGATGAACTGTGGTGGCTTTGGTACTAATCTCGTATTATGCACAAACAAATCCCCAGTTTTGACTCATAGCAAAGCTGATAACCGAAAATAAAAACCAAAAACATAAACCATTAATTCAGAACATACTAATCAGATGTCCAAAATAAAAAGGATAACATGTGCATAAAAGAAGATATTACAATGGAAAAAGGTGTTTTGCTAGTGTTTCATTGGGCATATATTCGGCCACAAGCAATCTCTCATTGCCTTCATAACAACAACCAAGCAAATTTGCCAATCTTTGGTTATGAAGCTGACCAACGGATCTAGCTTCCTCCTACAGTTACAAAAGAAAACTGTTCTGATTAATTAAAAGTGAAAAGACATAATGAAAGGAAGATATACCAGTACAACTTGGTGGCATGTTACCATCAATGCAGACTGACCAGACGACAACACACAAACAGAACAGAACAGGTCACCCCAACTTCCATTGAGAAATAGATTGCAACAAAGGTCAAACAAAGTGCATGAAAATAAAGAGTTCAATGGCCATGATCTCACCAAGAAAGTGTTGGATATACTACTATTACAAGAACCTATGTGATGAGAAATAAAGGGAAAGGTGGTGCATTAGTGATGCACGTGAGAAAAAGAGGCAGCGAAAAGGGAATATGTGTAGGGGTTTTCATGTAACTGCCTAGATGTATGGCAGCAGAGAAGAGTGAGGAAGGTGTGAAGTCTGATAGAGTCAAAAGTAGAGAACGGAAGAGGAAAACAAGGAAGAATTTAGTAGGAAGACTGAGACTTTTGAGGAAGTTAGCCCCTCAAAGAGCTGGTCTAGTTACTGCAGCGCTCCATTTCTGTTTCATTCTTATTTGAATTTCTATAATATTTGGGTTAATTTTCAGTTTTCTACAACCTTTTTTCAATGTTTTCATTAAAAAGTTAGTGTTGACAACCGTTAGGGTTATTCTCCCCAAAACTTGAATCCCCCTTCCATACCCTCAAAAAAAAAGTGAAAAACACAAATCAAATCATGGAAAGTTACCATATGCCTAAGTTGTGAGTGTGTGAGAGAGAGAGAACAAAAACAACTCACCAAAAGGTTTTATTATGATTAATTGAGAACTTATGGTTGATTGGCATTCTGAGGTTGATATTGTGTTTGTGTAGTGAAAGGCCATGAACAGTAGAATTGAAAGTTAAAGAGTCTGATTGAAGAAGTCATTGAAAAGAAAAAAAGAATATTTACCAAAACTGTCGAGCATCAGGCTAAGCGTTTGTATTAAACCGCTTAACAACAATCCTCATTTGATTCTCCATCTTTCCTTTATAAACAACATTTGGAGCCTTCTCTCCATGTTCAGATACTATATTCTCAACAGCAAAACCAGATGTTGCATTATTAAGTTGCTCCAACGTAAATTCACGAAATGCAGGCCCATCCTTGGCCTCAATTCTATCCTCATTTTCTAGAAAAAACATCATAATAAACATCAATCAGGTACCAATCATTGTTTCTTACCATTACTTAGCAGAACAGAATGCACTACATCCAATCAAAAAAGGAGCTCATCATTTGTGCCTAAAAACATAAGTAAGGTTGTACCATTCCTAATACTTCATTAGTTGGCCTTTCTCTCTAATCTAATTAGTCCAAACAATGTAGTCTTTCTAGACAAATATAAAGCTAGCCCATAACCATATCACAACAGGAAAATAAACTTAATCAAAACATCATTAATAATGAAAATAATTAAATGAGAAACAATGAAATCCCTAAATAGATCAAAGATACACAAAAGCATAAGGGGAACACTGACCACAAACTAGTGAAATAGATGGCTCTCTCTAATGACAATAACACACTGCAGGGGCGGCACAGTCAACTGCAGGGGAGGCATGGTGGACTGCAGCCGCGACGGAACGGTGGCTGGACGAGCAGGTGAGGCACACGGGCGGAGGAACGCAGCTGCGCCACACAGAACCAGACGGCGCAACTACGCAACGACGACGGCGACAGAACCTACAGGGACGAGACGCAGCGGCAATGGCGAACGGAGGTACAAGGACGCAACGGCGACGGCGATGGAGAGAAGAGGGAAGAAGAGGGAGACGTGCATAGCTGCTGGAAGAATAGAAGAAGAAGACGCGCAGGGAAGAAGAGGTTTAGGGTTCCCACTTTTTAAAACCAATTACCGCGGTTGCTAAAGGCACCCGGGTTAAAGTTAAACACCCAATGTTTTACCGCGGTTCCTTTTCGGAACCACGGTAATTGAGTCTTATTTATTTATTTTTTTTTAAATAATGACCTATGCTTCTATTACCACGTTTGTTTTACGGAACCGCGGTAATTGCCATCCTTTCTGCATTTTAATCTGGTTGCTTAGTGTGACCGTGTTAATTGGAGCGTGATAAAAACCAAATTTTGGCATAGTGATTGTTTGTGGTAAACTAAATTTTATAACAAAAAAAATTGTTTTATGACAATAAATTTCATTACTGTGAAACAAAATGGTCATTGTATCCTTACAAATTTCAAACATAGGGAGGCACAAAAAATACAATCAAAGAAAAGACTGGTTCCTTATCTCTATCTCTATTCTTGGCTTAGCACCCCTTAAGTACATTCATCTCTAATGAAGGCAGTCATTGTTGTAATAACCTTAAGAGCTGAGCATGGAGCTCATAAACCTATTATATAAACACAACTTACTGCAGTCAATATGAAACAATGGAAAACATGATAAAGTTCAACAGTATTTGAACTCGTTACCTTCGGGATCACGACCCAATGCTAATGCAAAACCCCTTCATCATAAAGAAATAACTAAGGAATTAGGGAAGGGTTTCACATAGTTGAAAAAGAAAAAAAAATGAGACACTAAATTCAAATCTTGCCTCGTTGTGAGCCTTAATTGGAATTGAAACCCCTCCTCAAAGAAGTGAAAAAGAAATTGAAGACCATGATTTGAATTTTGAACTAAAAAATGTAATAGAAAGAACTCAGGCTCACATAAAAGAATGGCTAATGCAAGGATATAAGCATAGAGAAAACAGAATCAGAAGGTTAAAAAATGATTTACATAACACAACTTACCAAACCTGTATAACTCTAAATGTAAAATGAAGTTGAACACATCCAAAAAAGTAATCAAAGGAACGGGTAACTCATTAGGTAGAAAAAAAGCACATCAAGCATAAAATTTAACTAAAAAAATATGCAAGAATTTGACAAATCATAACACGTAACCAAAACACACACAACTCTTTACATGTCTTCTCAAATCTATCCAGTTAAATAAATCTCTTCTTAAGCTTTTGTTCACATTTTTTCCAAATTCAATCAAATGTTGACACATATAGGCAATTCCAAACTGAACATATTAAAGATCAACAATCGCATAAGGCATAGAACATATGTAGATTAACAACATATTTATTGAGATTTATACATATATGAGATAAATTGCACTAACAAAACTTTATATAAAAGCTAAGCATGAGACTTATGGACCTACTATATAAACACAAAGATTATTGCAGATAGTATGAGACAACGGATAACATGATAAAGCTGAACAATATTTGAACCCCTTACCATCGGAGTCATGGCCCAATAATAAAAAAACATAAAAATATAGCACAGTTAAGGAAACAGGCAGATCCGAAGCAATTGCTGCTGAAAAAACAAATCAAAACCTAAATAGAAGCAATTCTTGTTGCCTAAGGTTTTATATATACCTCAACCAAAACAGAAGAAGCTTCCTCAAGCTGCAGCACAATACCATTCTCAAAAGTTATGTCATTGAGTGCCTTCATTCTGCCTTCCAAGGTCGGTTTCCTATTAAGAGGTTTTGGAATTTGAGAAGCAAATAACGATAGAGAAAAAATGAGTAAAAAATGGCACTAATAGAGACAGACAAAGATAGATGCCAATAAAGACAAACTAAAACAATTTTAAAAGTTCAAACAAAGATGAATAGTGCACATACATCCAGTCAACATATATGAAGCATATAAATTGGACAGTGATCCAGGTTTGACATCAAAATGCAAATAAAAAGACGCAATTGTATCTCACAGTTAATTAATAGAAAAAATATGCAACAATTTAAGGACTCCTTAGTTGGCGCAAATACCCATATGATGATATCAGGTATAAAATCGTGTATTTCAATGGCAGCAAAGATAGACACAGAGAAAAACAAAAATTCATAAACAAAATACGCACAAAAAAAATCATAAACCCTAAACCTTGCAACTAATGTCATTCGCTTCCTTTTCTTTTGTTGCAGCTATACAATCCTAGAATGTGAAATAGTTGATGAAATGATCATTGGTTATACCAACAACCCGCATGAAGGAGTCACTTTAAAATCAGCAATGAAATAACTTTTTATCAAGAACTACCTTCGGGTCACGCTTTAGAGAGCTCACCGTGCTATCACAGGCCGCACCTCATTGTTTCCCACTAATATAATATAAGAAAAATGACTTTATGCATAATATAATTAGTAGGTAAAGCCAACAATTTTGAAAGGTAATGACACTTACATTTGAAGGGAATCAAGCATGTGGTCAGGGTGCAGCGGAATAAATGGATTCTCTCCCTTGTTATGATCGTTAATGCGAAAAACACGAATTAAGGCATAAAAGACATAAAAACAAAAGGTCGTCCCTTTTAAGGATTACGAACGAGGCAATAGCAGCTACGTCTCTAGTGGTGTCCACGCCAACAGCCGGACTAGGAAACCCTCCTCAACTCTGCTAGTAGCATTTAGAGAGTAAGAGCGACTCATGTGTATATAGGGTAATGCATCTCATGCTCTATTTATAGAATGGTGGCTAGGGTTTTACCCCTCACTCACTTATCCCTAACACATATGGGCTTAGGTTATTATTCTAATCAAATTAGAATTATTATTTTTTCCTAGGGGCTTGTTGTATGCGTGTGACCCAATAGGCTTTTAATATTTGGTTATAATATAAAAATAAAACCCTTTTATATTTAATCTCATAAATAGTGAGCGGTATCTAGCAATACATCACTACCCAAATATTGAGATTATCAACAACTTTGACGAATCCTATTTTATGATAATTTATATGATTTGTCCCTTTGTCCAAATATCTAATTGAACACAAGGGCATGGATTGTGTCAACCTTGTATAGTTCAATTTATGTTTTCTTGATCCCCAAGTAGACTGTACAGAAAATAAACATCTCATGTTTATCCTCCCGAGCATGACCATGCATTTTGCAGTCTCACTTTATCAAGAGGCCTACAGATATAACTCATGTTACATAGGAGGGACAAATCCCATCTAGGTCACTCACATTCCTCCACATAATTTATTATATGTCCAAATACCAACTTTATGATTACCCTGTTACAGGCAACGTTTGATGATAATTACAACATATAATTCCTTATGTAGGAATCGTAGTGATTTCAGGTCGAAGGACTTCATATAATATTTATCAATTTAAGAAACGTTCATGACACTTATGTAAAAATCCATACAACGTTCTTAAGGTGGGTCTGTCCAGTAAACCATTACTCTTAATGTGTACCTATGTGAGCACATGATATCTCATATCCATGATCCGTGAGATGTGATCATCAATGAACTCACATACTAGTCTAAATGCATATTTGTCCTAAGATGATACTTGATTAGGGACTATTTTAAGAATAGTTCTTCATAAGATCTCACGATCAAATCATCTACTTGACTTCTTATGAAGTTTGAGCTTACTATTCTAAGGACATTAGTTATATTCTTAAAAGAATGAATTGCCTTTATAAAATAATATGATACATGTGATGGATGTTTCAAAAACATATAAGTCTCTAGTGCATATACCTAACAACATTGACCATTTTGAATTCTTCACATGTACCAAGCAAGTTATGATTTAGGTAAAAATATAAAACAAATGTATCAGAAGCAACCAATTTCAGTACCAAACAGAGTTTAAAAACAAAGACGCACACTAATTTCACTGCTTGACCATATTTATAACAGAGATAGAGACACTAATTTAAAAAGAACACCAATTACAGGATGATTATTTAACTAAGTTAAATAAACAAAAAAACATAAATAACCAATTTCAATATAAAAAAAGTGTGAAATTACCTAGAAAAACCTACTCACTACCCAACCGAAATTTGTCCACATGCATGCTCAGCTCAAACTTTGATGCAGCAAATGGTCATTGTACCCTTACAAATTTCAAGCACAGGGAGGCACAAAAAATACAATCAAAGAAAAGACTGGTTCCTTATTTCTATCTCTATTCTTGGCTTAACACCCCTTAAGTACATTCAACTCTAAAGGAGGCAGTCATTGTTGTAATAACCTTAAGAGCTAAGCATGGAGCTCATAAACCTACTATATAAACACAACTTACTGCAGTCAATATGAGACAATGGAAAGCATGATAAAGTTCAACAGTATTTGAACTCGTTACCTTCAGGGTCAAGACCCAATGCTAATGCAAAACCCCTTCATCATAAAGAAATAACTAAGGGATTAGGGAAGGGTTTTGTTCTGGAGGTTAACTCAAAACTAGCTCGGCTGGCCTAGCGACCTACCAGCCATCTAGGTTGACTTATCTCAACCATCTCGGATGGCCTACCAGCCATCTAGACTGGCATATCTCAGCCATCTCGGCTGACTTATCTCAGCCATCTAGGCTGGCATATCTCAGCCATCTAGGCTAGCCTGCCAACCATCTAGGGTGCATGGACACTTAATAACTATGCAACCCGGGACCACCAACCAGCTTCTCACCCTGCCACTTGCCTATGCCTACGCGAACTGACACCAGTAAAGGGCATTTCCCATCACATAGACTGAGCAACTTACCTACTGACACAAGCAATCAGGCGTAGGTTGGGCTACATCACAGGCTAGCTCTGACTAGACCACATGCTATAAATACCCTCTTCTATGGAGGGTCAGGTACGCTCATTTTCCTCTGCTCACACTCTGTCTGAAACCCCTTCTAACTTGATTTCTAGAATCAATTCTATTCAACTGTAAATCAAAAAGTCACTTAATAGTTGGGTGTGTAAAAGTTGTTAGCACCCAATTTTGTCCGGGGTTTTCACTTACTTTCCCTTTTATTTTCGTATTTGTATATATTTGTGGTATTTAACTCTTTTTTTACTATAAAAATCCAAAAAAATTGTTATTAGTTATTTAGAAAATTAAAATGGATTAATTAATTAGTTGATTAATTAATTACTGATGGTTAGTTAATTAATTGATTAGTTAAACATTTTACCAAAAAATTGTTTTCAGATTTTTGAAAATGTTGCAATTGGGCCGGTTAGGCCCATTGTTTGAAAATCTTTTTTTAACAAAAAAAAACTCTTTCGGGCCAGGTAGGCCCACTTGCTTTACTTAAAGAATGGGGGTGGATTTGTCTCAGATTTTTTTATTGGGCCAGTTTGGGCCCATTGATTGTGATACTTAAGCTGGCCCATTTGCATTACTTGATTAATTAGCAAAAAGGGGGAAGAAAGAAGAGAAAACTCCCTGCAACTTGCTTCTCCCAGCAACAACTTGCTCTGTGTATCAATCATTCAGAGGCATGGACATTACTCTGACTTGGGCGGTAAAGCATGGGCAATGGCAGGATTGGGCAGTGGCAGCAGAAGGAAAAACAATAAATTAGAGGCAACTTGCATAGATAAAGTGAATGTAGAATTGGCATAAACAGGGGGCAATTCTCAGCAAAAAGGGGGGGATTCTGGAAGAAAAAATAAAATACAAAGAAAAATTTTCAGAACCTGAGGGGGGAAGTTTCGCAAAAAAGAAAACACAAAAATCTACACCAAAATCATTTCTTGTGAGGATTGCAGAAGAGAGCCACGGATTTTGGGTAAAAAACAGAGGAGGAGGCCGCAACAATTTGTGTGAAAAAAACAGAGAGGTTTTTTGCTACAACAGAGACAAGATATCAACTGAAGCAAAGGATAGTCGGTATCATTTCTTTTCGCTTTTGAATCCTATTGTCATTTTCTTGCCATATGCAAACTGAAATCTTTGTGAATCAAACCAAGCAAATAGAGAGATACATAGTGTTCTCAGTTCAAATAAAGTCCCAATAATACAGTCCCAATAGGTACAAATAATGAACATAGAGACCCAATACACAAAGTTTCAGTGCACAGAAAATAAAGATAAACAGAGGAACATGAAACAATAAAAATGAACCATTTCTTTTTTTCTTTCCTCTTAGTCACAGCCACCATAGCCTCCCCTGTGAATCCCCAATCTGCTACTGTATCACCCTACAACCAGAAAAAAAGGCAAGTGAGAAGAAGAGGGTTGAGAAATTTAGTAACAGTAGAAAAAAGGGAATATAGGAGAAGAAGGGAGCGGCTCCGCCGCTGCGGCTGACCTCGCCGCTGTACGCGCGCCGCCCGTCCCGATCTACCACCGACCGCGAAGCCGCGGCAGCGGCGTCCTCTGGCCGCTGTTTACCACCGCGAGCCGCCACTCGCCCCTTCCTTCCCCTCCACCACACCGCAGTAGCGGTTGTACTTTTTCAGGCTGTGCGCGAGCCACCGCTCGCCGCCATCTCGCGGCTTCGTCCCTTTCCTTGCAGGCGGCAGCGCCGCCGCTGCTCCTCGCAGCCGGCACCACCCTATCCGCGCGCGACTCTCCCCACCTCCGCGCGGTTGCGCCTCCGTCGCGCTGCTTCCCTTTCCGGCAGCAACGCCGCCGTGTGCCCCCATGGCAGCCGCCCCCCCGTCCTTGCTTCTCCTTCTTCTCCCTTTTTCTCCCAATTGTTGAAACCCTAAATGAATGTGTGAGGTGAGCATCTGAGAGTTAGAGAGCTCTTTTTGTTTTTTCCCCTTTCTTTTAGTGTTATTTTTGGTTTAGAAAAATAAACTGATTAGTTTTATGTTGGGCTGAGAGGCCCAACTCGTTTTCTAAAAACTTGTTTAATATATGTCTCTTTGGGTGAGTTGGGCCAGTGATGATGTGCTGAGGCCCAACTCATTTTTCTCCTCTTTTGATCTGATTTGGTAATGTTGTTCAATTCTATTATTTGTTATTATCTTAATATGTATTATTTATTTTGTTTCATTTATTACTAATAATCTGTTTTTTGTAAATTCTTTTAGATCCACCATCTTGTATTTCGTTTAAGTGTTTAGAATTATTTATTTAACATTTGTGGATGTAAATATTTGTTCATTTCTTTCTCTGTAAATAATTGATTATTTGTAATTTTAATTTTGTGTTCATGTAAATATTAATTGATTCAATTTATTCCCTTTTATCTTTGACGTTAATAGAATAACATTTCTATCTTTTAACGTCATTCAAATAAAAAATAATTGAGCATAGTCATTTACTAGCTCAATAATTTGCCCGTTTATAAATAAAAAAAATATTTTTTAAATTGGTTTATCAAATCGATTACGTTGATGGAATAGCATTTCTATCCTTTAACGTATATTTTAAGAGAAAAGGAAATATTGAGTATAGTCATTTACTAGCTCAATAATGCGCTTAATCTCAAATCTCTTCTAAAAATATTTTTCTCAAAATTACGTTAATTGAATAGCATTTCTATCAATAACGTGAAAAAGAAAATATTGAGTATAGTCATTTACTAGCTCAATAATGCGTGAAATTTCAGATTCCTTTTCAAAAAGTAATTCTTTTCGAAAATTACGTTAATTGAATAGTATTTTTATCAATAACGTAAAAGAGGAAAATATTGAGTATAGCCATTTGCTAACTCAATTATGCGAAATTTCAAATCTTTTCTAAAAAAAATGTTTTCTTCTCAAAATAAATGACGTTTATTGAATAGCATTTCTATCAATAATTTCGTCTAAACAAATTCAAGGGTTCGTTGTATAGCAATTTGCTAGCATCAACTCTGCTAAAAAATAAATTCCTTTTTTCTTTGAATTAAAAACACTTCCAAAATCAATTTCCTTATTTTCCTTTATTTTCAAAAATTAAAAATCAATTTCTTTCAAAATCAAAACCAATCTTTTCAAACACATTTTAGAACTACATGGCTTTGATTTCTCCATTGCACCTGGGGATACGTAGGAGCGGGATTTCCCCGTCGAGCCAAATAAAATTTTCAACATTTTTATCCCGTTGATTTCAAATTAATTTTTTTTTTTCTTTCTTCATTCTTTAATTTAAAGAATGTAAATAAATTTTCTTTTTGAGGGGTAAAATAAACATTTTCAAGAGTTAATAAATTTTGCACAATTAATTTTAACGGATGTTGTAGGGTGCTAATACCTTCCCTACACATAATCGACTCCCGAATTTGGATCTCTTGTTCGCAGACCATTTTTTCAATTTAAAATCATTTTGGGTTTTCCAATTTCCCCAGACCAAATAAATTGGTGGCGACTCCCCAAAAATTCAATCATTTTTCATTATTTTTCTCATGGGCTCGCCGACCCCGTCGTGGCCTCGGTCGCGACAGCTGGCGACTCCACTGGGGAGTTCGAGAGTCAAGCCTATTAATTAATTGTGCAAAATTGTTAACTTTTTATGTTTGTTATACCCTCTTTCCTTTTGTTGTATATATTTTATTGTAAATACTTTTTCTCATCTCTTTGTGAATTCCATTATACATATTTTGCTGTTGTAAATATTTTGCTTCAACCTTAGGGTAGAAAACTATTATTTGTGTACATATTTGTTGTCTGTCTCTCTTACAGGTGGGGTAGTTTTGTAGGGTTCTATGCTCTAAGCAAGCACTTCACTGTCAGTCTCTTCGCACAACTTTGGCTCTATACCCGAGCTCGTGCAAGCTAAGGCATAGGAGGTGTTTCAACAAATGTTTTGAGGGGCTTGATGCCCACGTGACATTAGTTGATTCACCACTCAGATTGCTACCGATATCCTGGATTTGTTATATTGAGAGGGATTATCCCTACATATGACTAATTCACGAACTGGATCCTTGTCAATGTGATGAGGGTAATCTGGGAACCATGGTCTCTAGAGGTCTAGATTCATCCCTAAATTTGTGCACCGGTAGTTTATCTATAATTGCCAAACCTAAATAGGGATTTTTGTCCGACAATAGAATTATCCAATGTCAGGATTCGCCCTTGTAGAACAAAAGGAACATTAATCTTTTTATTATTTCTTTTTCCTCAAAATTTTAATCTCCACATTTTTTGTACAAAATTTTAGTATCTCATCCTTGCACAAAAAAAAGATATATATTTTGCATCTATAAACTTTGTGAATAGTTTGTCTTTTCTTTCTCCTTTTTCAATTTCTTGAAAAACCACGTGTCTTCTTTTGTATATAATTCGAGCAAAATTTTGAAAAAAATTTGAAATGATTCCAATTTTGAAATAACATTCCCCTAAATTAATTCTTTCCAAATTTTTATCAGATTTCACCATTGCGCCAAAGCACAAGTTCATACGCAGTCCTATCCAAACCCGTTCCCGTTCCCAGACAGTTCCTCACCACTCAACAATGGTCGAGATCCCTGTGACAAATGAGAACCCTCTTACTATGGAACAAAGAATGGAAAGGCTGGAAGGGAGCTTCAGCCAAATTTTAGACTTGCTAAAAACGGTGATCCCTGCGAATGAGGTAGTTAATGACAATTCAAATAATGATGGAAATGGTGATGGAGGTCCGTCAAATAAGACCAACGGCGAAAATTCCCCCGAGGTCGTGATTGTTACCGAATCATCTGGCCCTGATGTGAAGGTCAGGGAGGAAGAATCCAAAATGATGGACAAAATGGAAATGTCTGAAGAAAAGATGAGAGCGTTGCAGGGGATGGATGTTTATGGGAAGCTGGATGTGCAGGATTTTTACTTGTTCCCCGACATGGAGATTCCTACAAAATTCAAAGTTCCAGACTTTGAGAAGTTTGAAGGGAAAACTGACCCGTTGATTCACTTGACCATGTACACCAGAAGCATGGCTGCACATTACAACAATGAAAAGCTGATGATTCATTGTTTCCAGCACAACTTGGCTGGGGGTGCTCTGACTTGGTTTTTACAGCTTGATAAGAAGCAAATCAGGAGTTGGCGTAATCTGGCGGAATTATTTATCAAACAGTACCAGTTTGTGACCGACATTGCCCCTGACCGATTTGAGCTTCAGAGGATGAAGAAGGCTGAGACGGAGACATTTAGGGAGTATGCTCAAAGGTGGAGAGAGAAAGCTTCTCAGGTTCAGCCCCCTCTGAACGAAAAAGAAATTGTTAGACTTTTTGTTAAAACTCTTGATGGTGCATACTTTGAGAAATTGTTGGGATGTGTCACCAATCGGTTTTCAGATGTTGTCATAGCTGGAGAACAGGTGGAAGATGCCATCAGAGAAGGGAAGCTACATGGGGCAAATAATCCTCATGATAAGCCCAAAAAGCCAAATTATCAAAAGAAAGAAGGGGAGGTCCATGCAGTTGGCACTGGAAACTACCCATCCAAAACTATGTCCCAACAGCCCGTCCACCAATCCTCACCATACTCCCTACCACCCTTTTATCCATACCCCTACCCATCCTATCCTCCAAACTTCCACAATCCTTACCAGGGAGGAACATCCCAAGTTGGGAACTCCGCACCTCCACAAGTTAACAATGTTTCCTTTCCTAACCAGTCACCGACCTTCCAAAATCCACCCTATCAGCCAAGAAAAGAAAAAATAAAAATAGATCATGTGCCAATCCCTTATTCTGACCTCTATGATACTTTGTTGCAGCAACATTTGGTGGCCCCAGAAGTGCCACAGCCAGTATCTAATCCTCCTCCAAAATGGTACAATCCAGTTGAGATGTGCAAATACCATATGGGAGCCCCGGGTCACTCGATTGAAAAATGTTGGACCTTCAAACTTCGAGTGCAAAGGTTAAGAGATGCAGGACAATTATTTTTTGAAGGAGGAGAAGGGAAATCCTCAGGGGCGAGTGTTGACAATGATCCCCTACTTAAGCATTAAGAATGAAGTTTGACTGATGCATTTTGGGTTGTTGCTAGTATTGGATGGCTTTCAATTTCTTGCTTTTGATCTTGTTTCTATTGTTTAAGTGTAATGGTTAACTTTTTGCTTCTACTACAATGATGTACTCGTCATATTGTGAGCAATGAAATTATCTTTTGTTCATGTTGTTATTCCAAAAGAAAGAAAAGGAGCGAAAATGAGTAAATGCATCTTTCAAGAGACTTTGTCTCTAAATTAAACTTTTTGAAAACAAGCAATCAAGATTTGAAATGAAGTTTGGCCTTGTTTCTTTATCCAACGATTGAATAATATCCCTTGCTACCCACTTTGAACCTAAAAAAGATTTTTTTCTTCAATTAACCCTGGACAAGGATCACCTCCACACTGGGGGCTGCTACAATGTGTTCATCCAAGTCTCATGAGTTATTTATGATATTACTCGTACACGTTGTATTCCATTTTCACAAGTTACTCATTCAAAAAAGAGAGAAGAGTTGATAATATGAAAGAATGAAGATAAAAAAAAGAAAGATGAAAATGAATGGAAAAAAAGAAAGAAATGAAAATTTGAAGAAAGTGAAAATGGAAATGTTGAGGACATCGCTTTAATTGAATTATCTGTTTCAAAATGTATCATTGTGCAGCAGATCCTTTGTCCTAATAAAACCGTAAACACTCAATTTGGGCCTTAATATCATTTTCTTTCACAACCATTTAACCCTTGGCCACGTTACAAGCCCAATAAAGTCCATCCCGATCAAAGATTGATTGTTTTTATTTTAATCTTTAATTTTGAGACAAAGCGACTTGATTAAGCTGCATTTGCTTGTAAATTTGGCTCCTAAAAAAAAGAAAAAGAAAAAAGAAAAAATACAAAAGATGGAGGAAAAGCGCACTGGCAACGGAAGCAAATGTGAATTCTATTCACTGAGCATTTGAAGCAAGAATCATCAAGAGGATTTGAGTGCCATAGATGTCTTAAAGCTAAAATCTGGGGGCTCATCGCATCGGGAGTATTTGACTGTCATGGGTGTTTGAACCTTAAATTGGGGGCTCATTATTCCTCCTCGCCAGAATTGTGCAAGTTTCCATCTCCTTGAGAAATCATGCTTTCATGCCTAACTTGGGGGCTAGATCCATATTTCACTTATACTTCCATGTCACAGTGGAAAATTATCTGCCCTTCCCATACTCCTCCCCTTTGATCTCAAAAACCTTGAAAAGATTCTTTGTTTTTCCCTTACACCATAATACCACCCTTTATCCATAAACAATTGAATGAGTGTTTTGAGTCAATGGTGAAAAAAAAAATTCATATCATTTTTGGGAATGTTGTTTTCTCCTGGAATTTTTCATATTTGATTTGAAATTCATGCCAAGTTTCTATGGAAGAATCAAGTTTTGAAATCCAGATTGTTGTCAAAATTTCCAACTTCATTTTTTGCAAGCATTTTGCACCAACTGTTGGGCATTGTCCTAACCTTTGTTCTAGATGTTGAGTTGTCGAGTTATCATTTTTAGGTAGTGTGATGCCCATGTTTTCATTCTAGGTTTTGTGACGCCTAGTTCTTTTCTTTAGGGTATTGTGAAGCCTGCTAGACATTGTGATATCTAGTGTCTTCTATCTTCATCAAACTACCTGTGATCTTCCAGGTATTTTCCTTTCCTCCTGATGATTTTCCAAGAGTTTATCAGTTTGACCTGATGGTTTTCCAGGTCTTTTCCTTTTCCTCCTGATGGTTTTCCAGGAGTTTTATCAGTTTGACCTGATGGTTTTCCAGGTCTTTTCCCTTTCCTCCTAGTGGTTTTCCAGGAGTCTTATCAGTTTGACCTAATGGTTTTCCAGGTCTTTTCCTTTTCCTCATGATGCATCTCCATCTAATTGCCTGTGATTTTCCGGGCCTCTTTTAATCACCCTGTGATTTTCCGGGGTTCTCTTTTCTATATCCTGTGATTTGCCGGGATTTTCATTTCGAATATCTTGTGATTTGTCAGGATTTTCATCTAATTGCCTGTGATTTTCCGGGCCTCTTTTAATCACCCTGTGATTTTTCGGGGTTCTCTTTTCTATATCCTGTGATTTGCCGGGATTTTCATTTCGAATATCCTGTGATTTGCCAGGATTTTCATCTAATTGCCTGTGATTTTCCGGGCCTCTTTTAATCACCCTGTGATTTTCCAGGGTTCTCTTTTCTATATCCTGTGATTTACCGGGATTTTCGTTTCGAATATCTTGTGATTTGCCAGGATTTTCATCTAGTTGCCTGTGATTTTCCGGGCCTCTTTTAAACACCCTGTGATTTTCCAGGGTTCTCTTTTCTATATCCTGTGATTTACCGGGATTTTCATTTTGAATATCTTGTGATTTGCCAGGATTTTCATCCATTTGCCTGTGATTTTCCAAGCTGTCTTTTAATTTGCCCTGTGATTTTCCAAGGTTTTCTTTTCGAATGTCCTGTGATTTACCGGGATTTTCATTTCAAATGTCCTGTGATTTGCCAGGATCTTCATCCAGTTGCCTATGATTTTCTAGGCCTCCTTCCAATTTTCTTCCTAATAATATTTGATCCGAGGCAAAATTGGTTGCTTCTTCGTTTTACTTATTTCTTCAATTGAAAGAACAAGCAAAGGGGGCCACTGTCAGCACCCAATTTTGTCCGGGGTTTTCACTTACTTTCCCTTTTATTTTCGTATTTGTATATATTTGTGGTATTTAACTCTTTTTTTACTATAAAAATCCAAAAAAATTGTTATTAGTTATTTAGAAAATTAAAATGGATTAATTAATTAGTTGATTAATTAATTAATGATGGTTAGTTAATTAATTGATTAGTTAAACATTTTACCAAAAAATTGTTTTCAGATTTTTGAAAATATTTCAATTGGGCTGGTTAGGCCCATTGTTTGAAAATCTTTTTTTAACAAAAAAAAAACTCTTTCGGGCCAGGTAGGCCCACTTGCTTTATTTAAAGAATGGGGGTGGATTTGTCTCAGATTTTTTTATTGGGCCAGTTTGGGCCCATTGATTGTGATACTTAAGCTAGCCCATTTACATTACTTGATTAATTAGCAAAAAGGGGGAAGAAAGAAGAGAAAACTCCCTGCAACTTGCTTCTCCCAGCAACAACTTGCTCTGTGTATCAATCATTCAGAGGCATGGGCATTACTCTGACTTGGGCGGTAAAGCATGGGCAATGGCAGGATTAGGCGGTGGCAGCAGAAGGAAAAACAATAAATTAGAGGCAACTTGCATAGATAAAGTGAATGTAGATTTGGCATAAATATGGGGCAATTCTCAGCAAAAGGGGGGGATTCTGGAAGAAAAAATAAAATACAAAGAAAAATTTTCAGAACCTGAGAGGAGGAAGTTTCGCAAAAAAGAAAACACCAAAATCTACACCAAAATCATTTCTTGTGAGGATTGCAGAAGAAAGCCACGGATTTTGGGTAAAAAACAGAGGAGGAGGCCGCAACAATTTGTGTGAAAAAAACAGAGAGGTTTTTTGCTACAACAAAGACAAGATATTAACTGAAGCAAAGGATAGTCGGTATCATTTCTTTTCGCTTTTGAATCCTATTGTCATTTTCTTGCCATATGCAAACTGAAATCTTTGTGAATCAAACCAAGCAAATAGAGAGATACATAGTGTTCTCAGTTCAAATAAAGTCCCAATAATACAGTCCCAATAGGTACAAGTAATGAACATAGAGACCCAATACACAAAGTTTCAGTACACAGACAATAAAGATAAACAGAGGAACATGAAACAATAAAAATGAACCATTTCTTTTTTTTCTTTCCTCTTAGTCACAGCCACCATAGCCTCCCCTGTGAATCCCCAATCTGCTACTGTATCACCCTACAACCAGAAACAAAGGCAAGTGAGAAGAAGAGGGTTGAGAAATTTAGTAACAGTAGAAAAAAGGGAATATAGGAAAAGAAGGGAGCGGCTCCGCCGCTGCGGCTGACCTCGCCGCCGTACGGGCGCCGCCCGTCCCGATCTGCCACCGGCTGCGAAGCCGCGGCAGCGGCGTCCTCTGGCCGTTGTTTACCACCGCGAGCCGCCACTCGCCCCTTCCTTCCCCTCCACCACGCTGCAGTAGCAGTCGTACTTCTTCAGGTTGTGCGCGAGCCACTGCTCGCCGCCATCTCGCGGCTTCGTCCCTTTCCTTGCAGGCGGCAGCGCCGCCGCTGCTCCTCGCAGCCGGCACCACCCTATCCGCGCGTGGCTCTCCCCACCTCCGCGCGGTTGCGCCTCCGTCGCACTGCTACCCTTTCCGGCAGCAACGCCGCCGTGTGCCCCCATGGCAGCCGCCCCCCCCGTCCTTGCTTCTCCTTCTTCTCCCTTTTTCTCCCAATTGTTGAAACCCTAAACGAATGTGTGAGGTGAGCATCTGAGAGTTAGAGAGCTCTTTTTGTTTTTTCCCCTTTCTTTTAGTGTTATTTTTGGTTTAGAAAAATAAACTGATTAGTTTTATGTTGGGCTGAGAGGCCCAATTCGTTTTCTAAAAACTTGTTTAATATATGTCTCTTTGGGTGAGTTGGGCCAGTGATGATGTGCTGAGGCCCAACTCATTTTTCTCCTCTTTTGATCTGATTTGGTAATGTTGTTCAATTCTATTATTTGTTATTATCTTAATATGTATTATTTATTTTGTTTCATTTATTACTAATAATCTCTTTTTTGTAAATTCTTTTAGATCCACCATCTTGTATTTCCTTTTAAGTGTTTAGAATTATTTATTTAACATTTGTGGATGTAAATATTTGTTCATTTCTTTCTCTGTAAATAATTGATTATTGGTAATTTTAATTTTGTGTTCATGTAAATATTAATTGATTCAATTTATTCCCTTTTATCTTTGACGTTAATAGAATAACATTTCTATCTTTTAACGTCATTCAAATAAAAAATAATTGAGCATAGTCATTTACTAGCTCAATAATTTGCCCGTTTATAAATAAAAAAAATATTTTTTAAATTGGTTTATCAAATCGATTACGTTGATGGAATAGCATTTCTATCCTTTAACGTATATTTTTAAGAGAAAAGAAAATATTGAGTATAGTCATTTACTAGCTCAATAATGCGCTTAATCTCAAATCTCTTCTAAAAATAATTTTCTCAAAATTACGTTAATTGAATAACATTTCTATCAATAACGTGAAAAAGAAAATATTGAGTATAGTCATTTACTAGCTCAATAATGCGTGAAATTTCAGATTCCTTTTCAAAAGTAATTCTTTTCGAAAATTACGTTAATTGAATAGCATTTCTATCAATAACGTAAAAGAGGAAAATATTGAGTATAGCCTTTGCTAACTCAATTATGCGAAATTTCAAATCTTTTCTAAAAAAATTTTTTCTTCTCAAAATAAATGACGTTTATTGAATAACATTTCTATCAATAATGTCGTCTAAACAATTTCAAGGGTTCGTTGTATAGCAATTTGCTAGCATCAACTCTGCTAAAAAATAAATTCCTTTTTTCTTTGAATTAAAAACACTTCCAAAATCAATTTCCTCATTTTCCTTTATTTTCAAAAATTAAAAATCAATTTCTTTCAAAATCAAAACCAATCTTTTCAAACACATTTTAGAACTACGTGGCTTTGATTTCTCCATTACACCCGGGGATACGTAGGAGCGAGATTTCCCCGTCGAGCCAAAATAAAATTTTCAACATTTTTGTCCCGTTGATTTCAAATTAATTTTTTTTTTCTTTCTTCATTCTTTAATTTAAAGAATGTAAATAAATTTTCTTTTTGAGGGGTAAAATAAACATTTTCAAGAGTTAATAAATTTTGCACAATTAATTTTAACGGATGTTGTAGGGTGCTAACACCTTCCCTACACATAATCGACTCCCGAATTTGGATCTCTTGATCGCAGACTATTTTTTCAATTTAAAATCATTTTGGGTTTTCCAATTTCCCCAAACTAAATAAATTGGTGGCGATTCCTCAAAAATTCAATCATTTTTCATTATTTTTCTCACGGGCTCGCCGACCCCGTCGTGACCCCGGTCACGGGGTCACGACAAAAGTAAAACCTAGAAAGCAAACAAACTATAGATTGTTCACGGATGGGATCAATCGCTTAGCTTTATGGCTTGATCACATGTGAGTAAGCATTCCATTTCCTATATGACACCAAGAATATAATTTTGATTGTAGATTCAAACAATTAATAGCTAGTGTTTGGTTTAGGGTTTAGTTTTTTTTTTTTTTTTATGAAATCACATTATGATTGGATTCATGTTTATTGATCCAAATAATGTAATTTTCATAAAAATAAAAAATACATTAAAATAATATAAGTTCGCTTTAGGTTAATTTTTATAAAAAATTCCTTTTCATCAAAAGCTCTTAGTTAAACATTTTGAGCACAAGCTTTTTCAAAACCATAATTAATAACTTAAGCCAAATTTAACAATCTAGATTCACACATCTTATTTCTCATTAGAATATGCTTTTAGTAATTAACACGCTGCTGGCTTTTGATCATAATCTTTGCCACAATCTGTTGGAAGGTCTTGAGGAATATCTTTTATGGAAAATGTTATTTTCGCACAATTATACACACATTGCTTCACAATTTGTATAATTTTTATTAATTATAGTATAACTGACACCATTGAAAGTTAATTTTACCATTTATTTAGATTTAGATGAAAAAATCGTAAGAAATAAATGATGTGCAGCAAGAGTGTATTTGTTAAAATTAGCCGAAAAGCTAGCTAAAAGTTTAAAGCTAGTTGAAAGATGAAAGTTCGCTGAAAGCTGAAAAACTATTGAATGTATTTGGTAAAACTTGTTGAAAATGGTAAAATGAGATTTAAGGACAACATTAATCATTAAATAATAATAAGTGAGAGTGATTGAGGGTTAAACTTGTAATTAATTTTCAGCTAGTAGCTGAAAATTGGAGTTTTTTTTTAAAAAACTACCTCAAGTAGCTTTTTAAGAAAAGCTTGTAGCTATCAAAAAAATTATATTTCCAAACACTGCTGAAATAATTTCCGCTACTATTTTCAACCGCTGACTACTATTTTCAACCGCTGAAATAGCAAGTGAAACACACTCTAAATATTTTTCTTCTTTCATGTATGCTTTCTTGTGGTCAGAATGAAAAGAGGAAAAGAAAAAAATAACTTCTCACATTTATACTTTTCACTTTAATTTTAAGGAATTAGTAATGGCTTTCCTTTCCAATATCTACAATCCGATAAAGCACTCTTGGATCCAACAACAGGAAAGAAATTAAAGTATATAGTGAACAAATTCAAATAATTAGGTAATTACACACCTACGCCAGATCTCCGATGTTATGGGATAATTTTGCATCTTAAATAGTAAGACATTCTGACGAAGTTTCAAGGAGAATTTGCAATTGGCAAGGAGAAGTAAAAGAATGACAAACAGTTTTATTCTATGAATTATTGGATGTACAATGAAATCATGATGGTCATCTACATACACGTGTGAACACCAAAACAATGAATCACCAAATAAATCATGAAGATCATCATCAAGGTCACCCTCCAAAATATCGAATGAAGAAAGAAACACATCAACGAAAAGAAAGTATAAATAGAGAGAGAACACATAAAACGAAAATCGAAAAGAAAAAGGAAAACGCTACTCAACAAGACCAGAGAGAATAAATCAAATAGATCCCGTCCGTCCGTCGATGGAAAGTAAGATCAAGGGCCGAAATGCCTCCACGTGGACGAATCCTAAGAACGAATCGAGTTCTTCATAAATTAATTATCTCAGACTCTTGGGGCCTCAGTTCTAAGCCAAGACAACGGCGAAGAAGGTGGCCACGAGAGCAGAGGTAGCAATGACGGGCTTGCTGAAGGAGAATGCAGCAGAGGGTGATGGTGGTGGTTCAGCGGCGCCAGGGCCAGCTGCTGGGCCTGGGCCAGCAGCTGCAGGGCCGGAGCTTGGGCCTGATGCAGGAGGAGGGGTGGAAGTGGAGGGGCCAGGAGCCTCAGATGGGGTAGAGGTTGGGGTTGGGGAAGGAGGGGAAGATGCAGTTGGAGGAGGAGTGGCAGGAGCAGGGGCAGCTACTGGTGGTGTTTGGGTTGGTGGTGGTGTTGCTGGTGCTGGGGTTGATGTTGGTGGAGGAGTTGATGTTGGTGGGGATGCTGTTGGTGGTTGAGTGGGTGCAGCTCCAGGGGCTTGTGCTATGCAAGAGGTGGCTAGAAGCCCCAAGATCAGAAACAATTGTACTGCAGCGGAACCCATCTTGCTAGAGATCACTGAGAGAGAGGATGGAGAGAAACTGTGTAGTGTGTGAGAGACAGAAAAGCTGAGAAGTGGAGTAGTGAAAATTGCAAAAAGGAACAGAATATATAAAAAGAGGTGGAGATGGGAAGTGGGGGGCTTCAAAGGCGTGGAAGGACAGATATATTAATGCATCAATAATGGTCTAAGATTCCTCCAACTCCATTGTCTTTAAAATACTCAAATAGAACTCGCTACGGAAAAGGATCCCCTGCACTTCTAAATTATCTTTATACGATGCATTTCCCACATCCAATGGTACTTATTCAGTTTTTAACTTTTCCAATTATATTATCATAAAAGTAATGGTAACATTTATGATTGGAATTGCTTGCAGGAATTTTATAACCGTAGACAACTCAAATCCAAAGCACTTTTATTAACTAGTGTTATATGAGCATCTGTTACGCATTGTTTGATTTTTAAAGAATTTGAAAATTAAATAGAGTATATACGTAAGAAACAAAAATGAATTTTATATATATATATAAGAAATAGTATTTTTAATTGCATTAATTGTTAAATATCTTTTATGTCTTTAATTTATTGTGAGTAGTTAAAGAGGTATCCAATCATTTACTCATTTAATATACTAAGGGTATTTTTAAAAAAATAAATAAATTGATGACATTATTAATTACCACTAACAAATCCTAATGCATTTCGTTGATCTTGATGATTTTAGTCCAATGTTTCTTATATATATAATCGGAGGTAGTAATAAACTGTTTAATATTTAAATATTAAAAGTTACACGATTTTAAATTTTATTGAATATTTTTATTTTTAATCCTTAATAGTATTTGAAAGACAATCATTAATATTTGTCTTTTCTAATATATTTTTTGTCACATTTTCATCAATATATAAATTTGATGTAAGTCTTATTAAATAGATAATAAAATCACATTATTTAACAAAAATTATTAAAAATACTGTTAAGGAGTATCTTAAACATATTGGCGAAAGAATTAATAAATAAAAATAGCAATTGAACAACAGATTAAATTATAATGATCAAAGATATATTTGTAAATAAATTAATTAAAAAACTTAATGAGTATACATAGAGAGACTTAAATTAATTGCTCCTGTACGCGCATATACAATTTACTAGTACCATAAATTTTATCTAATGCTAGTAATATTGTGCAATGTGACTATACATGTGCCCTATACTCCATATATTTATGTTGCCTATACATGTGCCCTCCCTAGCCAAGCCACCTTTATATCGTGGACTAATAACTCAGGGCGGTGTGATGTGAATAATGAATGGGTCAACACCCAATACTATTTTTTTACTTAATTAGATTTTTTACGAGGACTATATGAGTGCAATGGCACCAATTATTAGCTGGCAGATGTGGGGGGCATGTCCAAATTGGGGATTTTGCATTGGGCACTATGATGTTTGTGAATGTACTTGGTTTGTCTTTTTGTCCATTGTAATTGTTGGAGATTACTTGAACACCCCTCTGGATCAGGGACATGTGTCGGTTCAGAGGGTCAGTGAGAAGTCGCTGTCTTCCGCCACCACTGTGTGCGGTGATTTTCCAGCCACTTTCCTAATCTTATTGCTATCCTTCACATTTTGTCTTCCGCATTAATCTTTACACTAACTTTTCAACAACTCTTGCTACGCTTTTACCGGACTACCCTTTCATTCTAACCATAGATCTATGCCTCACGCGTGGCACGTAACCTTTTTAGTCCGTTGATGTGTTCGCTCTTATAGTCATCGAACAGGTCAAAACGCAGGGGCCCCTTCACACATGTTGAGGCCATTCTTATATGATAGTTGATCTGTTTGGTTTATAATTGAGTAGAATTGATTATAGAAATAAATAGTTGAGATGGATAATGTACACTTTACGAAATATATTTAGAAAAAATGATTTGAAATTAATTCTATAAAACCATGATTTTGTTAGATCAGAATTTAAAACAAACATGCTAAGCTCACCACACTCGTATTTAGCACCGATATTAATTACCCGAAACGTAAACACGTTAGCTTTTAAAAATTATAAATATTATTCATATAAATTTAACATGTTCAAAGTTTGGAAATTACAAGTATGCTGTATGAATGGATAAATAATTTAATTGGATGCTTATTAAATAAACATTTATCATATGAGAATTTGTCATAGATATTTATCAATATCATATAACTTATTTTTCATAAGTTAATTAATCTCAAAATTTAATAGAAAAAAATTATAATAAATTATTGATAAATTAAAATTTTACTAATATCTATTTAAGTACTTATTTATATCGTAAGATAAATTTAAATAAATTAAAAAAAAACTCTTTTAAATGTTCCATAAATTACAATTAAAAATTATAGGATAAAATTTTTGCCCCTTCTTCAAAATTAATGTATCTGTATTATTTTTCAATAAAAAATTAATTTAATTAGAGTTTATTCTAACCTTTTCTTTTATTATGTAGAAAATTTTAGAATCTAAAATAAAATACAAAATAAACTTGTAACAAGTCATATTATTATATAAATAATAAAAGATAATTACTCTTTTGAAAATTTCTAACTAACCCTCCAACGGATGAAAAAGTCCTCTTCAATTTTTTTTATTTAACCTTTTCCCTGCATTATTAATTGTAACGTCATTTTATTTGGTAGTTTCCAATTTTCCATTTTTTATTGACAAAGTGGATACATTACTCTTTTCTTATTTATATAGTTTAGATGTATATTTTTTGATAATAATGAAGGAGAAAGAAACAAAGAATATTTAAATTAACCGTTGCAAATGGAAAACAACTAACATGCCCACCACCCAACCCCTCCAAATAAAATATGTAGTATTTGTAAAAGAAATATTGTATGGTGGGTGCATGTTTTGTTGTCGTGCTACAATGCTGTTGTGAACATGATGATCGAGAAGTGATTTAGAGGACCTATGTGCAGCTGGAACCTGCAGTGATAACAAGACACGTGGTGAATGGTGATGAAGGATTAAGACTGGCCATGTGACAAAATGTGGAAATCCAATGTACCCTGTTGTCATTTTTGAGACTGTAACGGGAAAGTCTTCACTATTGTGTTTTTTTATAATAAAAATTAAATTTTAATGATGAACTAGGAGCTGGCAAAAGCTGGCAATTATTGAAGATCTTAATAATGTTGGACTGTTGCAATTCTTTATGCTTGTCCAATTTGCTAGTAAAATAATGTGGAAAGTAGAAGTGCGGGGTTAGTAAGTCCAGCTTCAATGAGCATAATTATCATGAGATTTCGTCTTATTTTACATCCGTACCTTAATTTGATTGGAATTGAAAGCTAATTTATTTGTTGATATATAAAATGCCTGCACTTCCTATTTATGAGATGTCAAGTGTTCGATCTTGTTGAAATTGAATTGTGATAATTGATAAGGAGCGATACAAAGAAATGGAAAATAAAACATTAATATATATTATCGGTTTTTATTTTCCAGAAATGCATTGTACTATTTTTTCTTTCTTGACTTTATACATTGTACTACATTTTTGGGTGATTACATTGGTTACAATCGTTGTCGACTATTTTACCGGCGCAAACAAAGTAAGAGCCTCTTTGGATTGACATTTGTAAATTCCAAACTCACATTCTTATAAGTAAACTCACGTTTCATATTTTTTTATGTTGTTTGGCTTCACTGATCAAAACGCACGTTTGAGTTCTGAAACTTGAGTTTGCAAAACGCAGGATTTTGAGCTTGTTTGGATTGACGTTTGTCAATCCCAAACTCACGTCCCTAAGAGTAAACTCACGTTTCATATTTTTCATGTTGTTTGGTTCCACTGATCAAAACGCACGTTTGAGTTCTGAAACTTGAGTTTGCAAAACGCAGGTTTTTGTAGCTTTTGCGTGTGAAACTTGAGTTTCCTCAATATTTACTTTCTTAAACTCACGTTTGCAGCAAAATATCCAAACATGAAATCATGTTTACTCATACTCAAGTTTATCATAAATCATGTTTACTAAATCCACGTTCATTCAAACTCAAATTTGCAAACGCTAATCCAAACACACACTTTGTAGCTTTTGCGTATGAAACTTGAGTTTCCTCAATATTTATTTTTCTAAACTCACGTTTGCAGCAAAATATCCAAACATGAAATCATATTTACTTATACTCAAATTTATCATAAATCACGTTTACTAAATTCACGTTCATTCAAACTCAACTTTGCAAACGCTAATTCAATCACATACTAATTTGAGTCCAAGCACCTGCTCGTGGCCAAAAAACAAAAATCTCAAGACTGGATCAAATTTCAACAGTTACAGATTTACTCTCACACAGATCAGGACCCTCTGTTATTTCTTAACTATTAAAACTAATAAAACTGAATTTACATGAGTGAATATCAATTTCCCATTTATTTTAAAATTTAACAGAATTAAATTTGACAATTTTCAACTCCAGACAATCCAAATTCTTACTTTTACATACCATAGAAAAGTTCTCTTCCTTTTTCGTTTACATCGTCGCCAAGTTTCTGAGTTTCTTTTTCCCCTGAAACTGTCTATTTTATATAAAAAAGATCACATTTTTTTGTTATAAAAAGATAATATCATAGTGAAGGAAACAAATGAGGTTACTTTAAGTGACAAATTGGGCAATATAATTAGATGGTATATTTGTTTGCAGCATATGTTTTTCTAGTAGCACTAACAAATTATCTGTTCCAACAATAGTTCGTTGTTTATTATTCTTTAATATAATAAAAACTTAAATTGAAAAGTGTGACCTCTATTTAAATCTTTTTATACCACAGCTTGAACTATACTCAAGGTCATTTTGTCTATACTCAATGTGAAATATAAATTTATAATTTTTATTACTAAATAATATATTCTTACAAAATCACATTCCATATCATTCCCGAAAATCCTATTACCAAGAATGTTATACATGGATAAAACTTATATGTATGTTTGATATGTATTTCATATTCCCGGGAATATTTTTAAAAATCATTTATTTTAAAAATAAAAAAATAAAAATAAAAAATATTGTAGGATGAAGTGGAAGTGGAAAAAATAACTTTCATTCCCATAAGAATATAAGATTCTCATCCCTCACCATGAGAATAAAAAGTGGGCAAGTCATGGCTAAAATACATTCCGGAATAAATAATACCCGAGAAAATTTTTTTAAAACTTAATCAAACGTAGGAATAACATTTTCCCAACCTTACTTTCCGGGAATATTTTTACATACCTTGAAACAAATTCACCATTAGAGAACTAGAATAGAAAATATTCTTAAAAGAAGGAGGCGGATAGAATTAGTTTTCAAGAGTACAAGCAAAGGAATTGGCCTCAATCCCTAAGAAATGGAAGTGTACATAGTTGTTTGAAGTTTTCCAATCTTAGGTCGCTAAAGCCGTGGAAGAGTAGTAGTTCGAATCTTTCCAATCTTTTTTTTTTTTTCTCTTTTTAAAGGTTATATGAAAAAAAATAATGGAGGTAAAAATTTTATAAAATAGTTTTAAATTAATATTTTGCTGATCCCAGTAGTTGCCTCTCCCTCATTGCATTATTCAATCTGGAATTGGATGACCAAGCACCACCAATTCTTTTGAAAAGTAGTACACAAGTTTCCCAGCGCAAATTTGGGCGTTATGAGGTCAAGATCTTTGTCTATTAACAATGGTATCATATGGGGGCAAATGCCGTTCAACAAACGGCAATTTGCATTACTAATTTAATTTTCTGATTGGTAGAAAGAGCCAATTAATATTACTGTCTCGTTTGCTTCAGAACATGGACTTTGAGATTCTCCTGTTATAGCATCACACGAATACGAATGGTTCCTGCCAATATTCATCAAGAAAGTGTCAGACATCAAGGACAAAATTTCTTCCAACACTCATTTCATTTAATAGCAACTATATATAGAATAGAGAGATTGACACACAAATTAAATTAGACATGGTCAGGAAACCCTCGTGTTACCTTGAGAGCATGAAAATGAATGCAGACATAGTCTAGTAAAAGTGGCCCTCATGGTTTGTGTTACTTAGATTAATGTTGATATATAATTAATATCTGTAAATAAAGCATAAGAGAAGCTGACAGCTAGCAGTCATAATGAACACATCAAACAAAGGCTAATGTTGGAATTGCCGTGGCAGAACAAAATTCCAAGTCTGTTTGTAACTGAAGAGTATACTTGTCATATCAAATTGAAAAAAAGGAAAAGATGATAATATTTCAGGTCAAATGATGTTATCCAATATCAAAATTGTTACTGTTAATAGTATTATCAATACTAATGCCACTTGATTAGCTTATTTCATAAATATAGGAACCAAATTTCATCATTTGGTTGGGAACCAATCAACGAGTGTAAAGATGCAAGGGATAGCTACGATGACATTATCAAATGTCAAAATAGCCTCTATAGTCTTTCTGGACTATAATCTGATTCCCCCGCTTGAAAGTTTTCACACTCTAAATACTTTATACTTCTGGTTATTTATGTCAATTGGTCAAATAGATAGAGTTTAACAACTGTAGATATTTGGACCGATCGTTTTACAATGATTGTTAAAGGTGAACGGATATGCTTTTGGGGAAAAAAGTATTAGTGATTTAGTATAATGTAATTCATTGGTGTATTTACTTTTCAATCTTTCTTACATTGAACTCATATTTATAATTAATTTGACTTGACACTTCACACTTGTTCTCAAATACATAACTCTGCAACTGTTGAATTTATTTAACTACTTCCTCTTGAACTGCAATTTGACACACTTTAATAAACTTTATAAGTGAATATCTTCCCCAATAACATAGGTTCAATTCTTATTGTTATTCGAATGGTCCTTAAAGAGTTTCTTTGATTGTTTGACGAAATGACAATGTTTATTTTTTTTTTGGGGTAAAAAATGACAATGTTCTTCTATCCTTTGTCTTCAAGTACCAAGCTGGGCGTGTGAGAAGCAAAACCATAAGTCCCCAAATTTTAGAACATTTAATACCATGTCTTACGTAATAAAAAAAAGTACAGGCAGCCTAAAAGACAAATTAATGTTGGAGAGGTCTAAGGCTGTCTTTGGTGGAGGGAGAGAAATGAGGAAGAGAGAAATAGGAAAGAGGTAAATATGGAAGAGAGAAATATAAATGAGATAGAAGTGATTTACAGGTTGTTTGATATGAGAGATAGAAGAAAAATATAAAAAAATAGTAATGAGTAGTTGTTTGGTTGAATAAAAAGTGATAAAATAATAATTTTTTCACGTTCATAACCTTTTAAAAATCAAATTTTTATGTTAAAATCGATTGTTAATAACATAAAATCGATATTTATGTATCATAATCGATTGTAAATTGAAAAAATTTGAACAAAAGCAATAAAAATTGATTTTCAGAAAAATAAAAATCGATTATCAAACTGCACCCATGATTTCTCTTTTACTTCTCGCTTATTTTCTTATTTCACCAAACGAGGTAACTTTTACATTTCATTGCCATCTCTCTCCTCCTTCTACATTTCTTCAACACTTCTCACTTAACAAACAAAGCGTAAAGGTTCAATGTACAACAAGCCTCCAAACTCAAATCTAATGTGATTGTATAAATTAGAAACAAAAAGGGAAATGAAAATGAGAAAATTGTTGGACAAATTTATTCTTTTTTTTTGGAGACCCTTCCCTTCTCCAAATGGGAATCCCTTTACTATGAATCTTATGATGCACCCCCCAATTTTTCTTTTTAGTAAACTAGCAAATTGGTCCTGACTTTTTTATGGTCATGCAGTTTAGTCCCTAAGAAATAAAAAACCTCAATATAGTCCCCGACTTCTTGCTTTTTCTTTCACTATAGTCTAACTGTGTGTTTCCCGTTAATTTTTTTATGATGTATCACGTTTCGTGACACTATATCATACTATTTGGCATCGGGGCATAAAAATAACATCATTGGAGTTGAGACCTTCCAATGAAAAAGGGGGAGAAGAGAGAAAAAGGGAAAATAGGGAAACATACAACGGATGGAGTTGAAGCATTTAAAGCTATAAATTTGACAAAACCACATCGTTTTTGTGTCATAGTGGACACTATAGTGACAAACAGTGAGACGGAATATCATTAAATGTGACACGTCGTAAAAAAATTAACGGGAAACAGACGGTTGGACTATAGTGAAAGAAAAAACAAGAAGTCATGGACTATATTGGGATTTTCTATTTCTTAGAGACTAAACTGCATGACCCTAAAAAAGTCAGGGACTAGTTTATTTTTTTTTTTTTTTAGTTGCTTAACTCCAAAATTAACATAAGCACTCCAATTGGAGATGCTCTTACACGGTATACCATGTGGGCGGCCAAAGTGGCACCGTCCTTCCTGAATGTGCTCTGCAGGTGGTGGTGGAATTGCTACATGAAGAAGCTCCCCATTGTGTAGTTGTGTTTGCAATAGTGCAGGACGATCGAGTATATTAGCGGACGGTTGAGTCTTTCTTCAAGAAAGATCAAGTGAGGGAACTTAGGTTTAGTCTCTTCTTCATTGCACAAGCTAGCCTTTCCTAATTTGAGCAATTAATCTTCGGAATAACTCTTCAGCTTCTTCTTCCTCCTTTGCTTCTTCGCGGTCAAAGTGATTATCAGTTGTTGTAGCTCCATCAAAAAGAAAGTCCTCATCATGTCTTACAACAACTTTCTGAAGCTGAAGCTGCTCATTTAATTTAATTAATTCAATTGCTCGCTCGCCAAACTATATATCCTCTCATCTCTACTAGTTATTGCAAGATGCAATGCATTATCCTCTGCTTCTGAAATGAACGTTGTTCAACAAGGTCAAGAGTGAATTGTCTCCTGCTCCTTCAGGATAATGTGGGGGCATCAAGGACTTTTTTTAGAACATCTAATGCCATTTGAATGATGCTAGATTCAGCAACATGGGACTCTGCTTGCCCAGCAACTTTCAAGGTGAACACCAAATTCCTTTAATATTTTATTATATATTTCTTAATTAAAGAGAAATAATACTTGATCTATTATATCTCATAATCATTAATTCCAAATGATTTTTTAGAAGATTTTAAATTTCAATATTGCCCATCTCATTAAATTAATTCCTTTTATGAATAACACTTTTTTATATATATTTATAAAATTTACATTCAACATCACGTATATTCCTATCAGCAATTGCCTTCATATGCTGCTGTATTTCAGTAATTTGAGCAGCCTTTGGATAAAATAAACCCAGTTCATAGCTTGGGGTGGGAATAGGCGGAGTTGAGCTGGGCTTTTCAAGGCCTGAGCTTGGTCTGCATCTTAGATCCATGACATGAGCCTGAACTGTTTACCTGATATAAGCTTTATTTAATGGCCTGAGTCTGACCTATTTAAAGTCTGACTTGGCTTGAAAGCCTGCTTAAAAGTCTATTTTATAGCAATATGTTTGAATATATTATAAGAATATATTTGAATAGACTTATAGACTCAAATGTTTTATGGAAAACAACATACTTATATATTTACACAAACTAATAAGTATATAGTTATAAGGTAATATAATAAAAATCTTTATAATAATAATAACAATATATAAAATATCAGTATTTCAACTATATTTAGTTAGATATGTCAGCCTGGTAGACTCAAAAGGCTTTTTCGATGACCTCAGATCTGACTTGTTTTGCTATATAGGTTTTTAAAAAAGCCTTCAACTGATCTATTTAATAAATTGGTCTGGCCTGACCTGATGTAAACCGGCGTATAGACCCCTGACGAGCGGCTTGATCTGTTCCCACCCCTATTCATAGCTAATAATACTAGAGTGAGTTACACTTACAACTTGATGAGACAGAAACATGGAGCTGATTCAGCTTAATGAATTGTAGTGTTTTCAACATTTTTTTACTTTTTATGAAAAAAGTGTATTTTTTTATTACAACATTTTTTTCTTTTTAAATTACTTAGTTTTATTTAAAATTTTCAAAACAATTTATGAAGTTTAAACATTAGAAAAAATATTCCCCAAGAAATTTTGTAAAGATGTTAAAGTTTATCACTCAAATTGACATCCCATCATCAATTCAAAATAATAATAACAATAAAAGCATTGAAAAATTAATTTCAGAATAACGAACTTTCCAATGCTCAAAATTAAAATAATACATTTTAAAAATATTATTAGTAAGTAATTTAATAGTTAAAATAAACACGAAATATTTTAATAGAAAAACTCTTTTTTACTTGTGGTGTTTTTTTTTCGGTTGAATTTTACTTGTGCTTTTGAGAGAATATTTGCGAGCATCTACCATTACTTAAAACACTTAAATCTATGGTTAGAATATGGACCGAATGATCAGGTCACTACAGTGAAAGGAGTCGGGCCCAAACATCTTGATTAAGCAAATTTTGGATTCACGGTTAAAACATAAATCCAGTGTAAACCAAATACACCATAAAACTAATAAAAAAAATTAGAATGACAAACCTTAGATTTAAGTGTTTTAAGTAACATAAAATAAAAGTGGATAATATGACAGTAAAAGTTCTTCTACCCACAGGGTGTTGAAATTTTTTTTTGAACTGTTATGTATGGTATAATTTTCCCCACAGGAAAATTTATATTCATATGTTTTAAACCTCTTTTATAATGACTAATGTCATTGACTATTGTCCATTTGATCAATCAAAAGTTGATTATGTTAGTTCTCAACTTCATATCATATTTTCCCTTTATTACGTTTATTTACAACGTTTTGGATAGCTATTTTATTTGGTACATGTATTTTGCACTAATTGATAAATTTGAAATTTAGAAAATGATTTCGATATGCACATGTGATTAATTCTTGATTAAAGTGTTTGAAGGGATATTATATTAACAATGATCTTAATTGTGAATTGAAAGAGATGCAAGATATATAGTATTCTCTATTTCCTAAGGAAATGTGGGAGCACATTTATGTGTTTTTTATAGAGCAGTTAAATCACATATTTATCCATGTTATCTAATAACTAAATTATGTTGTTTAAACCGTTACTCAATCACTCAATTAAACCATTGTGGTTTTATGTGTTTTGATGTGATTGGTTAGTGGGAGTTAATAATTAATTATGATTGCAAATGATGATCCGACATGTATAAAATGAAAACCTCATTCTCGACTCTACGAGAATTTTTATGAAAGCCTTTCATTTGCTTCTCTTCGATGGAAGTTTTATTTTCCCAGAATGTATCCTAATTTTTGGCCTAATTCTTCTTCTGATGATCAATTCAACATCTGATCAAAAAGATATATCTTGGTTCTATTTTATCTCTTCAACAAGTTTAGTAATGAGCATAACGACCCTATTGTTCCTAGGATTCCCATGGTTATTATGAATTTACTGTATGCACATGATAGTATTTTACATTGTGCATATGATGGCTTGTTATCATGTTTGGTACTTTTAAAATATCTCGAGATATGAATGTTTTCTTGGGAAAACATTGATATTCCAATTGAATATGATTAGTTCCCTTGGGGGAATGGTCTTTCATAAGAAAGATGGTTATTTCCTTTATGGAAATGTTATTTGAGATCTCATGCTTTCCTTGGTGGAAATATTTTTTTTTAAGATGATTCATCTCTGGTTTTCTTATAGAAACGGTGTTTCACATGAGACATGTTAGTCTTTCTTGGGAAAGATGTTAGTACATTTCATGAAATGATGTTTCATGTGAAGCGTGGATATCTTTATGAGATTGGTTATGCTTTCTTTGGGAAGGCATGATGAGGACTTGTACACGGTAGTATGAAAAGATTACAAACTATACTACGACGTGTATTACACTAGTACACTTACTTGGTGATCATGATAATAAGAGTTGTTAGTTATGTGGTTGTAGGTGACATAAATAGTTGATTGTTTATTTTCTCACCTATAACTCTAATTAATGAGTCTTATTGATTGACATTGATAATATTTATTTTGTGACTGTAGTCAAGATATGAAAGTCTTTTTTATTTATTTTGATTTTATATCATGTTTCTAAAATTTTTATTTTATTAATTTTTGTTTTGATTTGATTTGGTTTTGTTTAATAAATCAATGTTGCCCAAGTGGGAGAATGTTGGAAAATTCTATTTTCTATGGTTTTGGTCTTCCATTGATTTATTAAAATATTGGTTGAATAGTATCTTGATGGTTCCTGGAATGTCCATTTCTGTGATCGGTGGATATTGAAAGTTACATGTTAAGTGTATGTATATATATAAGTGTAGCCTATAGTTGGATAGATCCTTGATGGGTAGGACCATTACAACTTTTCATGAAATGGTATGGTTTAAACCATTGCAACCCTACATGAAATGGTAGGTCCCCTCTCCACTTCCTCTATAAATATATGTCTAGGGATGTATGGAACGTGTTGTGATTTCACATGCATTAAATCCCATCAATCTTGAGGAAGAAGGAGGGGAAGATCCTATCCTAAAATTAGAGTGATTCAAAGGACCATCAAGAGTATCAAATCAAGATTACAATAATGGCTTTAAGAGGTATGCTATCTTCCTTTCCTCTCTTATATTATTTGGTGTCTTAAATACATGCAACTATGATCTTTTAGGGAATTAATTCATGTTATTCATTTAATATAAATGAGTAATGATGTACAATTTTTTTTCTTACATGCCTATGTTTGGGCTCCTTCAATGCACTATAAGTTTGACAAAAAAAAAATCCCTTGACTTCCTGACTCACCTTCCTTAAAAACTACTTGGCCAGTGGCCACATAAGGATCGAAGGATGGAAATAGAATTGCAATGCTTCTTTTTTTTATTCTTTTTAAGAAAAGAAATTACTTTTTTATGGTGAGGGGATGATGTACTAGTTAAAAACAGAGATATTTATAGAGAAATTTGTGTTAACCTCATCTCAATGAAATATGTGGGATTTGAACTTGTGCAACTTATTAGATATGAGACTCTATCTTATTCCAGTCAATCAATCTCTTAGGTTATACATATTTTGATAAGCCTTTATTGCTACGTTGTTGGTCTTTCTTTTAAGCAAGAGCAAATAAAAAGAAAAAAAAATGAAATGAGGGACAAGGGAGTGAAAAAAAGGTTTACCACCGTGTGAAAGAGAAAAAGAAAATGAGATGGAAAGAAAATAATATTATAAGACTTAGAGCCTGTTTACAATTTTTAAAATCATTTTCTGTTTTAAAAATAGAAAATTGAAAAAATCTTCTTTTCTCACAAGAAAATAAAATTTGGGGAAGAGAAGAACAAATGTGGTAATAACAATTTTACCCTACTTAATTCTCTTTTCCTCATTTTCTCTCACAATATAAGGACATAAAATGTCATTTTACTTTTTTAATAAACCAAATAAAGAAAGAAAAATTTTCACACTTCATTCTGTTTTTTTTTTCTTATCCAAATAATATATAAAATTATCTCTTTTTTCTCTTATTTCCTTTCAACTTAAATTTTATCTTTTTTTTTTATAACTTTCACTTACTATTCAAAAAAGCAAAAGATAATGATCGCGTTGAGACAGAAAATCTCCTCAACTCTAAAATGCAATGTCTGCCACCACATGTGCCCAGCTACCCTCTCAGATTCTTTAAAAAAACGAGTGGTGGAGATGATAGTCAAAATGAAAATTAAATGATTGTTGCCACATATATTGTTTAAGATCTCATTAATTAAAATAAAATTTAAATTTCAAAGTCAGTATTATTAAGGAATTAATTTGATGTTATATATAATATAAAAAGTTTGATTTTAAAATAAATATTTCTAATTTTAAATTTGTAAATCAATTTCTTAACGCACTCGTAATTTCTAACCCCGAGCACCCTTATGGAATATCTTGACGGTGTCCCGCTAGTGTTTGAGCAAGGGGTAGCCAATAATTTATCTTTGCGGGTGGAAATAAAATATTAAAATTATGATAAAAATATTAAATAATTTTAATTAAAAATATTAAATTTTATTTAAATAAAACTCTTCATTTTTTCATAATATTAAATTTTTCTATTAATGTATCAATAATGAACTCCATGTATTTCTCTCAATATCTACCAGTAAGTTGACACTTTTCCACTCGCAACAAGCTCTTGATGAAAATAAAATAGATTGAACACTTTCCACAAATTAAGATCCCGATAAACATATTATAACGATAATGTCATAGAGCTTGTTTGGATTTGCGTTTGCCAATTATACGCACGTCCCACACAGCAAACGTGAATTGCATATTTTTCATGTTGTTTGGCCACCTGTATGAGAGGTAGACATGAGTCCATCCATATGTTTAGTTGAAATAATTAACCTTCTCTTGCTTTGAAAAGTCATCTTCATGAAATTTCTCAATAAGCTAAAAATTTTTTAATATCAAATTATTTGAAAGAATCTTTGGGATCTTTTTTATTTGCTAAGAAAAAGAATTAATTAATTGGGAGTACAAGGGGTACTCCGACCCATAATACAAGAAAAAGTACAACCCACCTGAAAGACAAACACTACACCCAGCCACCCACCCAAAAGGAGTGACAAAAAAATAATAAAAACAACCCCTCCCGTGAACCACAAAAACCAAATCCAAATTACATGAATGACAACAGTGAAATAGTCAAAGCCGGATCAGCGGGAAGCCAAAAAACTAGGTGGTAACATCAACACCATTCTTCACAGGAACAGTATCAAGTGCAATGCTCCCCCAAAAGCCAGCTGAAAAAATTGGTCAGCCAAAAGATCTGAATTCCAAGCATATATAAGGTTGCACAGACCAACATAGAAAATGATATAAAAAAGATTGATCTTTAGCTCTGAGCCACTTCCAAGATCTCAATTTTATCAATTCAACCACCTCAGATGGAGTTAACAAATTATTTGAGAAAATAACTTCATTCCTAACCAACCAAATACTCCATATGATAGACAACCAAACTAAGGGCCACTTGTATTGCATCTTTGTGTTACAGTTTGGGAGACTCAAGAACTGCTCAAAATGATCAAAAAAGGAGTGATGAAGTACCGATTGCAAACCAAACCATTGCAAGCACAACATCCAAATCTGATAGGCAAAGGGGCACTCGAAAAACATATGAGTTGATGACTCTACACCTTGTCGACACCACACACAATCCGCCTCGTTCTGCTGCAAAAGTCTCCTTTTAACTAGGTTTGCTTTTGAAGGAATTCTATCTAAACAACACCCTCCATGCGAAACAAGACACCTTTGACGGAGCCAAAGAACACCAAATGAACTTGTGAAGAGGCATTGTGGCAAAGATAGAGTCATTGACAATTACTTTGTAAGCTGATTTAATTGAGTAACATCCAGTTGAGTCAGCTCTCCACCTCCATGAATCGTCAAAGTCTTTAGGATCTAAAATTGAAATATAAGAAGTTGGGCAATTTTAGGATAGACCCTTTAAGTTTAGGTCTACCATAGACCCCCACACTTTATTATTATAAAAAGTTAATTTAAATTAGTAAAATATACATATTATTAAATTTTTTTAATATTAAATTTATATTATTTATATTGAAGATCTACCGTAGACCCAAAATAAAAGGGTCTATCCTAAAATTTCCTTAAAAAATTCAATTGTCTTTTGTTAAATCTTCTATTTAATTTAGATAATTATAAATAAAATATTTAATTTTTCTTATTATAATTCTAAAAATAAATTCAAACCAAACAAAATCTTTTTTAATATTATATTATGTTACCTAACAATATTTTCTTCCTTCTTTTCTATTCTAAGTAATGATCATATATCCCTTTTTTATCCTTTTATTTCTTATAGATCAATATTTTTAATCAAAATTTTTATAAGTAATATTTCTAATAAAATCTTATTTTTAATTTTGAATATCATCTTATTATCTCTAAATAAGGAAAAAAAATATAAAAAAAATAATAAAAAATTAAAACTTATTTTAAAAAAAATAAACAATAAAAAAGTTATAAAAAAAATACTTATTATACAACCAATTGAAATCCGGCACCGACACGAGTGAAAATGTTTGAGATCTAAAAGCTAAAAGCAGGTGTTGGGCATATATGATGGAAGATCAAAGCGAGAAAAAGGTGAGAATCCTGTGCCTCCACGGGTTCAGGACGAGTGGTGAAATCCTGAAGCGATTAGTGTTAAGATGGCCAGAAAATGTAATAGAAAAGCTAGACCTCGTCTTCCTCGATGCCCAATTTTTAGCACAGGGAAAATCAGACGTTGAAGGCATATTTGATCCTCCTTACTATGAATGGTTCCAAGCCAACCAGGTGATTTAGCTACGGACACAGCACACAAACAATCAATAATCTTACACACGTGCTGTACGGTTTGACTACAGTCTAGTCTAGTGTAAGTTTATCTCATCCATTCGTCGTGTGCAGGATTTCACAGAGTATAGGAACTTTGAAGAATGCTTAGCATATATTGAAGATTACATGGTGCAAAATGGCCCTTTTGATGGTTTACTGGGATTCTCTCAGGTACGTGCGGTTACAATTACATTATTACTACGTAACTCTTGGCTGCCAGTTTCTTTTTCTTCCGTTTTTTTATTAATCAAACAGGAAATGTCACTCAGGGAGCAATTTTAGCAGCTGCATTGCCAGGAATGCAAGCAGAGGTACTATTACAAAGGAACAAACCCACAATTATATGATAAAATGCTTTTTGCTAAAAGAATGAATGAAGGCTTGAGTTGGCAAAGAGGCTAAAGGTAAACTATATATGTTAATTTGATTTGATTAAAGTGAGTTATGATATGAATTTAGGGTGTAGCACTTGGGAAGGTGAGCAAGATCAAGTTCCTGATTTTGATATCAGGAGCCAAGTTTGGTGGAAAGAAGTTTGGGATGCCTAAACTAGCTTCCAATGCTTTTTCGAAACCAATCAATTGCCCCTCTCTTCACTTCATAGGTAATAATTTTTAGAAACAGGGCTCTTTTGATTCTCTGTTTCAGAAATCATTCTTTTTTTACTTTTTATCTTGAGAAATTGCATTGCATATCCTATTGTTGTCATAATAATGAACTTACTAATATATTTGGTTCATTTTATGTGGTGAAGGGGAGACGGATTTCCTGAAGTCAGAGAGCATTGATTTGGCGGAAGCATTCGTGAACCCTGTTGTGATTCATCACCCAAAAGGGCATACAGTACCTAGACTTGGTTAGTCATGTTATCACCTCCTTTAATTAATAAACTTTGTACACTGTAATTAACTACGTCTGTTTCTAGGACATATTCGAATATTGATTAATTTTATGCACATAAAATTAGCTAGTGAAAAAATATGAGATTTTGGTTTGGTGCTTGTTTGTTGCAGATGATAACAGTCTTGCGACTATGCTCAGTTTTATTGAGACGATTCAGAGCATACCATCGGATGCTCAGGGCCAGACTTGAATCTTGAGATCTTTTTGTTGCCTTTCTATCGCTCTTATGAGACTATAAAGTTCATTGAAGCCATATGAAATTATGAACAATAATTTTGGTCATAATAAACTAATACTATAAGTGAAGGCAACATTAATCGATGGTTGAATTTGGGTTGATTTGACATTTACGTGAATCTAATTCATTATATATGAATGCATTTAATAATCACCAGTTCACCATATGCTGAGAAATAACATGGGAGTCTATTCTCTTATATTTTTTTTTTGGTCAAATCTATTCTCTTATACTTATATGATGCAAAGTATCATGCTGACATACAGACAAATATGATTTTTTTTATACATATAATAGGATGCAAAAATTCAAAACTGATGTGCATAGAAAAAGTAACAATTACGTGTTGTGAAAGAAATTTTCTATTAAAAAATATTATGGAAGGGAAAAAAAAAACTGTGTGTTCTATGAAGGTGGGCCGTAAAAGTTAAGGACCACTAATGCAATAACCCTAATTTAAGTTCCAACTAAGGTTCGTCCAAAAAAAAAAAGTTCCAACTAAGGTTACTTTATTAGTGCACAATTTTAAAGACATACTAGTGTATGTATATATAGTGTTTCTATTTCACTTATACTTTTAAAATGAATTCAGAAAAAAAAATCAAATCTTAGATTTTTATATTTTAAAATTTAAACAGAATTGTTAAATGATAAGAAGTCTTCATAAGAAAATTATCAATATACTTTTTAATTAATATATTTTAATTTTTTAAAAAATCTAATAAATAAGAAATTAGAGTGCATTTGTTAAACTAGCTAAAAAGTCAGTTAAAAGATGAAAAATTAGTTGAAAGCTAGATAAAAGTTGATAAATTAGTTAATTTTATTAAAAATATTTGGTAAAATTAGTTTAAAATTATAGAATGATAGATAAGAACGACATTAAAATGATATATAATAATGAGTGAAGGCTATTGAGGGATAAAATTGAAAAAAAAAATCCAACTAAAGTAGCTGAAAAAATGAGTTTTTTTAAGAAAGAACTACTTCAAGTAGCTTCTTAAAAACAACTAATAGCTACCTAAATACTTTATCAAATACTGATGAAATTATTTCAATTTTCATCTAGTTAAAATAATTTACTAAACACGCTCTCATAATTTTGTAATAATAAAAAGCTTTCTAATTTATTAATTGATTGATTTACTATAATCTAAAACAAAATGAAAAGTAATGTAAATACATTGAAAAGGGAGAAATTTAAACTTTTATTCTTAAAATAAAGTATAAAGTGACATAAATTAACGTAAATGCTCCATTGACAGCGAATAAGAACTCCTTTCATCTAAAATCACATCATATTTAAAATATTCTTTTTATAAGATAATTCTTATAAGTTTTAGTAGTACTTTTTATAAGACACTTTACAATTTTAAGGAAATATTTATAATCATTTTTCTTATTTACCCTTATTAAATTTAATGTATTTCTAACTATCAAATGGTAGTGGAGCTAGTTAATGATATTAAATAAGGATAACAATATAAAGTTAAACTATTTTTGAAAACTCCAATAAAATTAATTAACCTTAACTACTTATATTGGTACGTATCATTCAGTTGGGTGTGCCTCATAAAAAGGACCGGGGGGGAGTAACTTTAAAGTTTAAATGGGTCCTAAGAGTGTATTTAACGTGTCATTTTAATTAGCTGAAAGCGAAATTGGTAACTGAAAATGTTTATTGAACAATTTCTACCCGGTGAAATAGGATTTTTTAGTAGCTACCTGTGTTTTTTGAAACGCTACTCCATGTAGCATTTTTAAATTTCAAATACTAGTTAAGATGGTTTTCACATTTTTATTCTCAATTTTTTTCCCTAACAATTAAATTTTAAATTTTGATCTAATTAATGATGACTTTATCTATAATTTTACACTCATTAGTTAGTTTTACCAAATACTTTTAGTTTAATCAACTAACTTATATCAAATTTTAGCTAACATTTCAGTTAGCTTATTTACTAATTTTGCTAAACACAATCTTAGTTTAATTCATGCATTGCATTCCCATACTTGAGAAAGACTCGGTTCTATGGGTTTTTAAGGGTGGATCTTGGTTGAAGTTTTGTTTGTGTTGGACCCTTGTGCGGATACTTTGCGTGAAATAGCGGTCCGTTTTTACTTATAGGGAATGGGCATGTGCAACATAGGAATGGGCATTATATTCGACCAAAAAAAAAAGGAATGGGCATTATTGGTCAAGGCCTATAGAAAAATCCAATACATTTGCCATCACTAAAGCACCATTTTACCTTTTCTTTTTTCTCTTTCAATAATAGTTTAGGATATTTTTTAACTATTAAAATAATTTATTGTTCTTAAAATATAATATTTTAAAATTAAATTTTATTTATATTTAACCTCTATGTTTATAAATAATGGTATGCAACAGACAAAAAATGCATACCTTTAAGAATTAAAAACACGCTAATTTTTAAAATACAGGATTAAAGTGAAAAAAATTATGTATATATTAATTTAAGAAAATGTCAGATTTTAAGGAATTTAAAAATAATAATATTAATGTTATTTTTTAATTTGTGTGTTTTTTTATCTTAATGAATAAATTATTTATCTATATATACATGAAATATATAAATTTAAAAAATGTAACTAATGTTTTTATTTTATAAAAATATTTGTAAACTTTCTATTATATCTTTGAGTTTAATTATATGTGTTAAAAAATTTTTACAGACATTGATTATATCTATGAGGCCTTAAAAATAATTAAACTTTCTATTATATCTTTGAGGCCTTAAAAAAATATTTTTTAAAAAACATTTCAGAGTTATTTAAAAATAAAATAATAATCATACTTTTTAAAATTGTTTTTAACAATTGTGTATCAGATAGTTTTTTTAGTTTTTTATTTTTAAAAATAAAAAACTGCTTTTTTAAAATTATGAACAAATAAGCCCTATGTTTCTCATATTCCATCTTATATTCATTTTTCTAATTAATTTGATCAACGAACCATTGTGTGGAGTGTGGACCGAGTCATTCATTTTTCTGTTTAAGATTGGTGTCGAATCTTCTCCACCTTAGGCTGTTAGAGTAATAGCAAAGCATAGTTATCACTATTTTAAATTTGAATTTATTTGTATTTATTTTTGTTAATTTTATTGTAACCACTTATGTAGACTCTCAAAATAAAATGACAATTCTATCAATTGTCGAATCTCTTTAATTTGGACCCGCAAATTTCACTGCTCAGCTATCAAATTGTCACTATCAAATGATCTTTGTAATCCAAACAACGGGTGCCCTAATCTTCATCCCACATGCATGTCGACTTTTCACAATGTGACGCGTAATCATCTTTATTTTCATTCTGTTTTCAAACTCATTCTCAATGAAATACATGCTGATTAAATTAAGTCCACAACCATATGAGTGAAAATAAATAGAAAAGGGCTTCTTCATTTTTATTTTTTATTTAAAAGGAACGAGTCCTTTTCCCTCCTCTTGTTATCAACCACTAATTAATTCTCTACACCAAAGGCCTCATCAGAATTTAATGAAAGCTTGGACTTTAATTTCTTGTTGTGCAGCTATCCTCCGATGACAAGTGAATAATGGAGAACAGAGTGGCACAATATTTCTTAATTTTCAAAAGAACTTGCAATTATCATATGAATGAACTTCCATAGTAAACATAGTCCAAGAACATTGAAAGTGCTCTTGGGGATCTGACGTGTAGATGCACCATGCACCCTTAACTATTAATTTTGATACAATTTAGTCCACAATGTCAAAAGATGTTTAATTAAGAGGGTGACATTCACTAATTTTCTTAGTGGGTCAGTGATTAATCATTACAAACTCGTACTAACCCAATTAATTTTTTTCATTTATTTCCCCTCCTACACGTTTGGCAGAAGCTTCTTAGTTGAAACCTTTTTGCTTAAATGTCGGTGCCTTATGACAAGAGATCATTAGTAAGTTTGTGAAGTCTTTCCCTGTGTGGAAAAAGAAGAAAAACCCACATCTAGCTAGGCCGGTGTTTAGGGCCTGGCAGTGGCACTAAACTTAAATGGCAATTCATGATATCTGCAAGTTGGGGCAAATTTGGGTCAAGGCCTATAGCAAAGGTGGGCCATCATCTACTATGGCCTTGAAAGGCCCGTAATGCATGCTTTGTAATGGTTTTAATTTAATTCAACCCTCTGACACTGAAGGAGGTGGGGGCAGGGGCATCCCATTTTGGCATCTAAGTAAATGCTTTACACTAATCTTCTCTAGATTGCTATGATTATTGAACATGTATTGTCTTAATCAAAGAATCCAATTAACTGTGCATAAAGCAGGATTAGATGACCCACTTATATCTTTCATTTGCACGCGGGAATGTCATTTCTTAAGATTCAACTTTATAGTTCCATCTTTAAGTGAAATTAAAGCTGCAAGCAAAAAGTGAAGCCAAAGCAAAGCAATTATTTTAGGGTAGCAAGCATGCACTGCTTTGTAACCATTTAAGCTTATGCTCAACTGCCACAAAACCATGATTGAAAGAAAATTGATCTTCAGCTCCTAGTTACTATTGAATCAACAGATAAAAAGTCAATTCACAAACAGAAAAAAGACAATTTCTTTAATATACTCTACACATTTCTTAAAATGGGTCTATGAATGGTTACCTTTAAAGTATGTTGCTTTAGAATGGGTTTAAGTTAATGATGAGCCATATAAATAATTAGCCTCAATGATTTTACCATCTAACATCGTGTCCAATATTTGGCCCATTCCGCTTTTTTTATCCTCACTCACATGTTTAACTTTAATTCATTCTTTTACTTTTACGGTTTGTGTATTATTTACGGTCTATGTCCAATAATCTCATTATATATGGAAACAGTGTTATAGTGTTTTCATCGTACCACAACAGTGGCCACAACCATTTAAACCTGCAGTTTTATTATGGCATTGGCAAAAGTATGCAATTCCACTGTTCCATTAAATCATTGCTATTGTTCTCAAAGTTCTCTAGTTAAATGATTCGGTAGTTTGCTTTCCTGTCAATCTAACAAAGATCGTGGTTAGTGAATGTCGGTGCGCTGATCTATAACTTTGTAGGCCATTATTATTATATAAGTCTTATGTTTTAGCATCAATATGCGTCTAAACTTGCTATCATTTCTGGGCCCTTGAAAGATATATAAATCTTTATCAATATAATAAGAGCACTTTTGTGAGCAACCTAGTATTTGTTCTCATTACCTCTTAATTTTTTTAATTACTACTGCATTTGGTGGAAGGTAGATAGCAACACCTAGTGTAGATGTGCCGCCTTTTATATATTATTTTATCAATGCTTTTCACAATATAAAATCTTTAGGTGCCAATAGTAGAAAAGGGCTCCTTTTTAATTTATTTTTTTCCATTATCTTGGGGATCATGAGTTGGTGTAGGCAGTCATATAATTTAAAAAAAAAATCAATATGACATTATTTATGATTTTTTACCCCACGAATAGTAAAAATGCGCATGCAGTTGTATTGTATAGATACATTTTACCTTTTCCCTGTATGAATTACCCATCCAGTACTGTACAGTTACCAACTCCCTCATTCCCTTCTGTTGCTTTGTCATATTTTCGTATGAGATCTAGCCGTGTTTTAATTTTGTTATTTTAAAATATTTAATTCTTCACATGCAGGTTAAATATAATAAAATTTTATATAAAATACCAAAACCTTTTGAAAAATTAGTCCCTTCCTTCATATAAAAACCAATAATATATCGTGACTTGATACAATTTTGAGATGCTATTAGTATGAAGAGTATATTTTTAGAAATTCAACTTTATATAATAAGTTTGAGTTTTGATATTTTTATATTAATATTAGGGTTAAATATATTTTTAGTCTCTAAAATATAGTCAAAATTTAATTTTAATCTCTATAATTTAAAATTGACGATTTTGGTCATTCAAAAATTAAAAATACACAAAATTTAATATTTATTACATATTTTTATTATATATTTCACTGCGGATTAGCTATTTTTTATCGATAAGGACTAAAAATGAGTATTGTTACTTTTTTGAGGAATTAAATCCATCGATTTTGAATTACAATAACTAAAATCAAATATTAACTATATATTTCAAGAATTAAAAACATATTTAACCCTTAATATTACTTGACTTCACCTAATAATTTTATTTTAATTATCGGACTATTCTTTATCTAGTCAACTTTTTTCTATCCATACATATCTTTTCATTTTACCATTTCTATAAGTTTTATCTAAATGCATCCCATGTAATACTTGCATAATTCAAATAAATTAACTCAACGATTAGAATTTAATCACAATTATATAAATTTAGACCATAGAAAACCATGATAAATGACTCATCTGACACCTTAAGTTGCCATGTTCATTTTTGGCAATGCATGTAGGTATGACAAAACAACCTAATCCACTAATCTAATTAAGCAAGAGAGCGTATAACATAGCACAAAAACATAATCTATGGCCAACCTTTATCATAAATATAATAAATTTAATATTAAAAAATTATAAACATATATTATAAAATTAATTTTTTATAATAATAAAATAGAGTGTATGAGGTACTCAAACTTAAAAAAAATACATCCTAATAGTTTGGAAAAAAATAAGACAAGACAATAGACTCCTTTTTTGTTTGGTGTGTCAATAACATATCAATGAATCCTATTTTATGGTGAGTTTGGGTAGTCCAAGAATAAGCTTGCTTAAAATAAAAAAAAAAATGAATTAATGATCAAATTGTCAAAAATAAAAAATAGTGGTCAATCCAAATAAAATTGAAGAAAAGGAGTTGTTGGAATCTGCTTAATAATTATCTAATAATTCACTTCTATATATATGTTGAATTTTAATTTTTATGAAATTTCATTGCACCTTCTTACTTATAGCACCATATATCTTTCTTCTATTATATTACTTATGTTAAAACTTTAACACCCCGAAAATAGTGTGTGAGAATTATAGGGGAAAAAAAAAAGATAAAGTGAATAATGCAATAATTAATGTAACATGAAATGAAAAAATATAGAAAAAATAAAGTGTGAAAGAAAATGTGATTAACTTTTAAAATATTTATTTAATAAAAAATTAAACATTACTTCAATTTCTTAAATTAAAGCAAAAATAGATATTTATAATTCATTATTAAATTATTTTGCTACCAATTAGTTTTTTTTTTGTTAAGCAAAGAAATGAATTAAAAATGAGTACAAGAGATATTCCAAATCATAATACAATTAAATCAAAGTTTGCTAAAAAGAGTAAATACCATACATGATACTACCACAATACATTCCTAAAGGACATCCCACTGCAAGTACATCCTCAACAATAAAGAGTTGCCAAACCATCATATTGTACCCAAACAAAAATACCAGCTAAAAGAGTCCCTCCATACACCAGAAAACCCAAACCTCCAAAAATCAACCTCAATATCAGTTATAACAGAAATTTAAGCACTTTTTAGGGCAGCTAGACCATGACATAAAAGGATAAAAGAATGATGTATCCTTAGCTTTTAACCATTTTTAGGATCTGGGTTTAATATGCTCCAAAACATCAGGAGGTTCCATAATTTTTTTAGAGAAAATATCCCCATTTCTAGCTAACCACAAAGACCACAAGACCACCAGCCAAATCAAGGACCATCTGAGCCTATGTTTTGCACTACATTGTGGTAACCCCACAAAAAGTTTAAAATTAAACAAACAACCATTATGTAAAACAGAAGAAAATCCACCCCATTTCCAAGCACAACATCCACACTCTAGATGCAAAGGAACACACAAAAAACCGATGTGCATTGGTGCATTGGTTTCTAAGCTTTAATTTGTTCACACCAAACACAATCTCCATTAGATTCTCGAATCACATTTCTTTTAATTAAATTCTCCTTTATAGGAATTCTATTTAAAATTGTTCTCCAAGCGAAACTAGACACCTTCTTTGGTACATATTTTGACCACAGAAAAGAATGCATAGACAATCAGCATTAATAGTCGCGCCTCATTAACAATTAATTTATAGGTCAACTTAACAGAATAAGTACATGAAGGATCTGCACTCCAAAAATATTTTTAATGTATGGTTGTAAAGTAGCCAAATTTAAATTCAGCTATTAAAAAATAATTATTTATAATGTTAAAAACATAATTTATCATTAAACTAAATCAAACATATTTTTGAAACATGGTTGAGTTTTGCAACTAACGTACAGTGACATGAATCTCACTACCACATATGACCTAGCCTAGTAGACCATAAAAAACGCCTAGAGAGGGATCATTTCACACCTAAAAAGGGTAAAAACACCTCGTGGAAGATTTTTTTACTTTTAAAACATAGGCCAAAGTACAATGATAATTTAGATTCCTGCTTGAAAGTGTTTATAGCTTTTTCATTCACGCAATTATATTAGTACACCCAGACCCACCGCATTATACACACAAACATATTTTATTTTTAAAAGGAAGATATTAGCAAGTATTATTTTTAGAAATATATCAATAAACTAAAGTTTTTTATTATATTTATAGATTAGTATTTTATTCCGTACAATGTATATATACATACACATATATAATTAGAATTTCTAAATATATATTTAAATTTATCAATAAATAAATATATTAAAATATGAAGTACATATGAAATTTAAAATAAAATAATTTAATTTTTAGTTAATTTAAATTATGTATATATTTTAAATTTAAAATATAAATATTAGGAGATAATAACATCGATTTGAGATTTTATTTGAATTAAAGAAAAATTGTTTTGAATTTAACTTCTTAATTTAAAAAATTAATTAATAATTGTAACCATATTATTTAACCACTAATATTTCATATAATTTTAAAATTATAATATCCTATTATATAGTTTAAATTTTCAAATACTAAACAATAATTAAACTATTCAAATCTCTAAAATTAATCGGTTATAATTATTAATTGAGGACTATATACTATTAAATGTTAATAATAAAATTTAAATTTAAATTAATAAAATTCATTGTAATAGGAAAAAATAGATTAAGAATTAAAATCATAAATATTTAGATTTTAAAATATCATACGATTAAAATATAAATAGAAATTTGAGGGATCACTCAAAAAACTTTGTAAGTGAGATGTGTGAAATACACACTCTAGAAAAAAATAGTGAAAAAATATAGAAAGTGACACGTGATTTTTTAGAATGAGATAGTAGAAAAAATAAGTGTTTCGTTCTCTAGAGTGAGGCATGAAAATTAATATATAAAGAACTAATTAAGTATTATATATTATTAAATGGTAATGATAATCATTTAAATTTGAATTAATAAAAAAATTTTGAAATATGAAAATAGCTTAAGAGTAGAAGCATAAATATTTAAATTTCAAAATATCAAATTTTAAGAAATTGAGAGAGTATTGAGGGAATGTTAAAAGCTATTTACAATGAAAGTGTGTGGAAGTCACACTAAAAAAATATAAAGAAAATATAAAAGATACCATGTGACTGTTTAAATAAGAGGTTAGAGAAAATGCGTGACTCACTCCCCACACGATGAGATCTCAAAATTAATATATAGAAAGTTAAATTAAATTAATACTTTCTGATATTCTTTTTAAAAGAAAATGGAAGTGTATTAGCAACCAACAGGTTGTATTGTTTATTTTTTTTAGAAGGAATACATTAATGACTTACATCTCTAAGATTATATTAATAAATATGAAAGTCGTAGCTTATTGATCTCTACTCCTTTAAAATCTATGGATGTATATTAGTAACCTTCTTTATATATTATAGGTGGGGATTTATGTATTCTAAAGTAGTATTAGATAGGTCAAAACAAGATATAAAAGTTATATTCAACATTTGATGCACAGACATATTAAAAATGTTGTACATTTTAATTACCTAAGAAAAGGTTAGAACCTAACAATTTTTTTTTTTGGTAATGTAAGGAAAGAAACAACAAAAGAAAAAGAAACGGGATATTTTCAAAGAGATATAATTTTTTGAATGGATAATTTTAAAAAAGAAATTGGGTATTTTCAAATGGGATATAATTTTTTATTGATAAAACTATTACACTCTTTTCTAACATCTTTTCCATAATTGCAATTCCTCCATTATTGTTATTATCACTCCACACGCTTTACCACACCACTGTTGTCCTACACCCTACAATGTCACCACCGCTCAATACCCTTAATCATCACCACAAAACACACCCTCAGTTGCCAACATTGCCACTTGACACCACACCATACACTATCACATACCATTACCACTTGGCATTATCTACCACTGTCGCCATTGTCACCGCCTAACATTATTCACTGTCACTTGACATTTCCACCGTCGCACCATAACCTAATATCCTCTATCATTGCCACCACCACACAAAACCCCCACCATTGTTGTTCGGACACCATCCATTGCTGTTAAAGTCGTTTGGCACCCTTCACGATTGTCGCCACTTAACACCTTTTAGTACCACCTTGTTGTCATTCACTACAAGATATTTGTTATTTAGTGATGGCCTTGTAACGACGGTCACGACACCGTCGCAACGGCCGACGCTAAAGACATCACCGTTGAAAAAAATATCTTTTAAATATTTTTATGTAACGACGGTCAGGCCGTCTCTACTTGGTAGCGTTAACGACGACTCTGGCCGACGCTAAAGGTATAGTAATTTTTTTATTTAGCGACGGCTAGGCCGTCGCTAAAGAATAATTTTATTTAGCGTCGGCCTTCGTAAAGTTAGTGTCGGCCTGACCGTCACTAATTCTTTTGTTATTTTTTCACTATATATATAATAGTTTGCGCTATATATTTCTAGAAACAAACTTGGCGTAATGATAATGCTCCTTCTCTTTATTGTGGAGGTTGTGAGTTTGATTCTCACAATTGATAAATCTGGGAAGGAAGGATTATTTTTTGAAAAAATATTCAGCGACGACCATGGTTGTCGCTATGTAGTGACGACCATGGAATTAGCGACGGTCGGCCGTCGCTACATAGCGTCGGCCATAAAATGTCATCGCTACTGTATTAACGACGAGACTTGTAGCGACGACCACGACACCGTCGCTAATGATGCAATAATGACGGTTTTTGCCCCCGTAGCGACGAATTTTGGTCGTTGCTAAAATTCATTTTTCTTGTAGTGATTGTCCAACATCATTTATTACCACTTAACACCATCCACTGACCTAATCACCACAACACAACCCAACTCAACCCCCGCCCACCAACGCATTTTCCACACTCAACTAAATACTTAAAAAGCTATTAAAGATATATATATATATATATATGTAATTGAACATTTATAATCCTATTATGTATTATTTTCTGTTTTGATCAGTTTTAGTTCATCTACTAAATACTATTTTTTAAGAGTAAGTCATGGATATTTATTTCATTCAATAACTTTTTGTCAGACACAAATTTAACAAATCCAATTATTAACTAATAAGATATTAATAGATATATAATCTTATAATTGATATTTACTCATATACAATAAGTGGAACAACAAATATCTCTATATATAACAATGTCATTAAATCCGGACCGATCATCGACTCGGTCGAGACACCAGGTTAATGGGCCATTGGTTCAACCGACGAGTCAATGGTTGAACCAGTTGAACCAATCATATACTTTAAATAAATAATATATAATAATATTAAAGTAAAATATTATGTGGTGTAATGATTGGAAATATTTTTTACTATTTTAATATGTAGTGTTCCAATTTTTGTTGTACCAAATTTAATTTTTTATTTCCTTTGAAAAATTAATTTGTTTTTTTTACCTATCATATAGTATATATCATTATATAAGATGATATATTGCAGTGGCATCGTGAAAAGAAAAAAAAATATACAGTGCAATGGTAGTAAAATATAAAATGCTAGCTCAACAAATTACAAAAGTAACAAGACTGACTGGGAAGCTAATATATATAAAAAAGTGAACATAAAATACTAAAAGTGGTTGTGGTAAAGTGGTTGGTGTGCATGCACTCTCTCCTCGGGTCGTGGGAGTGAATCTCAGCTGCCACCATTTGCTATTTTTATCAGAATAATCAATTAACCACCAACTCGGTCGGCCGGTTCCTACTGATTTGGGAGGTTTAATCAGAGTGTTGACCGAGTTTGACAGGTTCAATTGCATAACGGTCCATTTGAACCGACCAGTGGTCCGGTTTCTTATTCAATCAATTGAACCAGACGGTCCGAACCGATTTTAATAACATTGATATATAAGGTTAAGGATCAAGACAATACATTTTTTTAAACTAAATTATATATTATCTTATTCGAAAGCGTGTGTGTGACAAGAACATTAATTCTTAAGAAATAAATAAGATATTTTCTTTTCCAAATTTAGTTATATGAGAATAACATTATTCTTATTTGTTTGTCAAGGGATAATTGGGTGTATATTAGTGGCAGGAGCAAAGAGATCGATTAAAAAACTGCATGGATTATGTGTTGCAAGACAAAATAAAAAGAAGGGTTAATTAATACATCAATTTAATTCTTATTGATAAAAAAATTGTAGCTAATTTATAGTAAAATCTGTAGTAAATTAAAACTATGCAATAAAGATTAAATTTGTGTATTTTTAAATTTTGAAGGACCAAAACCATCGGTTTCAAATTATAAGGGTGAGTTTGTTTCAAGGAATGTAAAAATATTCCCGGGAAAGTAAGGTTGGGAAAATGATATTCCCACATTTGATTCAAGTTTTAAAAAAACTTTCCCGGGTATTAATGATTCCTAGGAATGTATTTTAACCATGACTTGTCCACTTTCTATTCCCATGGTGAGGGGTGGGAATCTTATATTCCCATGGGAATGGAAGTTATTTCTCCCACTTTCACTTCATCCTACAATATTTTTTTATTTTTATTTTTTTAAATTTTTAAAGTAAATGATTTTTAAAATATTCCCAGGAATATGAAATACATACCAAACATACATATAAGTTTTACCCGGGAATAGCATTCTTAGTAATAGGATTCCTGGGAATATGATTTTATAGCTTGAAACAAACTCACCCTGAAGATTAAAATCAAATCTTGACTATGTTTCAGAGAATAAAAATATATTTAACCCAAAAAAGAATCATAAAAAAATTTCTAGCCATGACAACGTAGATTAATCACATAATAAAATGGAAATGGAAACTAGAAAAGTAAATATTTAAGATTTCAGGGACATGATGATGCAATTGTCATAAATTTACACATGATGGTCATGATGCAATGAGGGATGGGTGAGGGTTTGGATTACACGCAAGAACTGGTGAATAGTCACCGGGGGAATATCTTCCATTTAGGTGCAATGTGGAGCCAAGTGGAGTGAGCATTTGACATTGTCAGCCCAAATACAGCAATATATTGTTTTCTTTTCTATAGAGTTTAGTCTTCACCAAGATGTACCAAAGGAAATGTTTTAATCAGTGCAGACACCTTATATTGAGAGATAAAAATAAAAGAGAAATAAGTAATATATATAATATACGGTGTGATCGATTAAAAAGAATTAAAAAGAAAAAATAGCGATATTAAATGGATATATTAAATAAATGAGTGTTCATTGTGGATGTCAAATAATTATGACCGTCAAATAAAAGTACTCCTCTGTTTTTATTTAATTGTGATTTTAGGATCTCAAATTTATTTTTAAATAAATGTCATTTTTAGATATTAATATAACAATAG